>JAURVB010000429.1:0-124824 GCA_033002965.1 Piper betle | reverse complement strand
GTGCTGTGCAAATTCGTAAGTCAAATTTTTCACAAATTGCTATGTGTTGTGCAAATTCGTATGTCAAATTTTTTTGTGCAAAAATTGTGTTGTGGTGTGCAAAATTTTTTTCAAATGCTATTGTTGTGCGAATATGGCTTGAGCTATGCAAATTTGCACAACACAATTTTGTTCATGTGTCCACATTGCTTGAGCTGTGCAAATATTTTTCATTTTGTTCATGCATCCAAATTGCTTGAGCTGTGCAAATTGTCACGGGGAAGATTGATTGTGTGCTGTGCAAATTATTGTGCTATGCAAATCTAAATCTTTATTTAACGGACGTTTGCAAATCTCTGATTTATGGTTCACTTTTCATTTCGAGGATTGTAGGTATGCTTGTTGCTGAACCAGTAAAAACTGCTCACCGAGTTGTCTCAATCTCAGCTGCTAAGGGTGCAACACCAAGTGAAATCATTCCAATCTCACTTGAGTTGAGGCTTTCTACTTTTTGGTAATGTTGCTTTTCAAATGCCCTCTTTATGGAAGTATTCTATGTGTGATCTAGAGGAAGAAAATTATATGTTGTTTACAATTGTATGCAATTATTTGAAATTGTATGTTGTTCACAAATTCGATCAAAAATTTGCAATTGTATGATGTGCAATTTGGTTGATTCAAGTTTAAAATTCATTTGATTTGTTATATGTCGGGTGTGAGTGTTTTTATATTACAGATCTCATACCAGATAAGTCACAGGGAAGATGGATTTTGGATGGGAATATGGCAGACCAGTTGATGCATCTAAGAAGCAAGTCATCTGTAATTTTTGTAAAAACCATAGGTGGAGGGGTATATCGCTTCAAGCAACATATTGCTAGAGTCAAAGGAAATGTTGCTGCTTGTAAGAAAGTTCTTTAAGCAGATGCACAAAAAATGAAAGATTATTTAAAAAGTGTGGAAAAAGCCAAAAAAGAAAAAGAAAGGATTAGAGAAGAAATAGGGTCATATGGTTTGAATGACTCAAATATGGAAGAGATGGAAGTTCAGGAGCAAAGTGTTGGGTGCTCTAAGTCTACTGAGAAGAGGAAGGCACCTATTGTTGAAAGTGAGAAGAAGAATACATCAGGTCAAATGAGAATTTCTACGGCAATAGAAAAGAAAGCAAAAGAGCAATTGCACACAGCTATTGCTCGATTCTTCTATCACTGTGCCATTCCTTTCCATGTTGTAGACTCGCCTTACTTTCAGAAAATGATTGATGTGGCAGGTAAATACGGTAATCAAGGGATCAAACCTCCGGGAAAAATTCTTTGTCAGGTAATCTTCTTACTACTGAAGTGGCTTCCCTAAATGCTAGCTTAGAGGATATAAGAGTATCTTGGAAGACAACAAGCTGTTCTATTATGTCTGAAAGGTGGACCAATCAATCCTGTAGAACTTTGATCAACTTTCTAGTTTACTGCCCAAGAGGAATGTATTTCCTTGGATCAGTTAATGCTTCAGACAAAAAGGATGCTACGTATTTGTTTAGTTTACTGGACAAAGTAGTAGAAGAAGTTGAGGAGGAAAACGTTGTGTAGGTTATTATTGATAACGCTTCGGCATACAAAGCTGCCCAGAAGATGCTAGAACATAAGAGACCACATTCATTTTGGACTCTGTGTGCTTCCCATTGTATAAACTTGATGATTAAGGACTTTGCAAAAATTAAGAAAGTTGGAACATGCATTATGAATGCACAAAAAGTCACTAAACTAATATACAACCAATCATGGTTGTTGGCTCTTATGAGAAATAATTTCACAACTGGGCATGAATTGGTGAGACCTGGGGCTACTCGATTTGCTACTCACTTTTTGACGATTGCTAGTTTCTTAGAACATAAGCAGGCACTGAAAAAGCTGTTTGTTTCTGAAATGTATTCATCATCGAAGTTTACAAAAGATGAGGATAGAATAGCAGCCGAAAATATTGTCTTAAGTGCACATTTTTGGAAGAAGATGGAATTTGTGCATAAAATAATTGAGCCACTTGTTCATTTTTTGAGATTGGTAGATAGTGATGAAAGACCTTCGATGCCATTTGTTTACGATAAAATGCAAAAGACTATCGAAAAAATAAAAGAGGTACATGGCATGAAAGTCGAACGATACAAGTTATTTGTTGATATCATCACCAAGAGATGGGCGAAAGTGAGGTGTATTGTTTGGAAGTCAACGAGGTAGCTCGATCCATGGCATCTTTGCAGGTCAAGATACTATTATTTTTAATTTTTATATATAAATGTTTATGTATAACTAAATATGATGATTCATTTTGTTTTAATATTTTGTAGTGGTCCGATTTTGTATCTGCAAAAGGAGATTTTGGACATTCTCTTGCAATTACCAATAGAAAAGTCCTTCACCCAGGTAAAATCCACTTTTCTCCAGATTTCATGTTTATAACAAGATTATAAGCAAATCAATTTGTCAAATGCAGCATCATGGTGGGAGCAACATGGTATAAGCTACCCTGAACTACAAAAGATAGCTATTAGAATACTTAGTCAAACTTCATCATCATCGGGTTGTGAACATAATTGGAGCATTTTTTACCAAGTACATACCAAAAAGAAATCGACTTGCAAGGAAGAGAGTAAATGATCTTGTATATGTTCATTACAACATGCGGGTCAAAGAAAACGAGTTGAGGTAGAGGCATAAATATGATGCAGTCAGTGAACATTTTAGTTTAGAAGACTCGTTAGATGAGTGGGTTGGAGAACGGGACAACCCATCAGCATTAGTATGCTTAAATAAAGCTTACATCACATTCATGATTTTGTGTATGAATTTTTTTTGAATTGAAATGAATAGGGTATGACTTTTTTATGCAAGATGATTTCTTTGGTACCAATGTTGGCAACAATGATGGTGCAGATGAAGAGGCTTTTGTAGCAAATGAAAGTGGCAACACATTAAAAACTGCAATTGGATCGTGTTCTACTACGTCTGATGGTTTTTCTTTGCCTCCTCTTCCTAGTGGACAAAATGTTGATATTGATGTACATATTGACTCCTAACATAATTTGTCTTTGCCTCATGACCCTAAGGGACTTCATATGAGTGAGAGTTCTATGCCTCCTTTTACGCAAGGGTCTCGTATTAATGCAGATGATAGCTCTACTCTTCCTATTCATGATAATGATTCAGACTCCGAAGATGCTTCACATGATGAATTAGATGATTTAGTAATAATCACTATGTAAAATTGTGCAAAACATTCATTTTTTGGACTTGTATTAATATCTTGTTGTTATTATTTGATACATCACAAATGATGATATATCAAATATTATACTTATGACATTGAGGTATTGTGATGATAAATTGTGATACTCTTTTATACTTGTATTAAATTATAAATTTATGTATTTATGTTCAAAAATTATATAATTATGTATTTTAGTTATTTATGTTAAAAGTTGTCAAATTTTTATATATGACTAATTTGGACCGATTCAATTGAATCCATTCCTGTCCAATTTAGACCGATTCCGATTCCAACTCCCTCGAAAACCAATTTCGATTCTAATTCCGATTTATGCAACCATGGTTTATAATCATATGCATGCATATAGCTTTTAGAAATGAATATCTATATATACTCTTCAATCGGTTGTATGTTATATTTTCACATTTCTTCTAGGTCTGCAACTCCTAATCAATTATGATCTGTGACTCGTTGGAAGCTAGTTGCATAAGACGATAGGCATTAATGCACTAGTACAACACAATAGCTCCCAATATGAGTCTTAGTTAAAATTATATTTATATGGACATGAAAATGAGATCTAATTATAAAATATATGGAAATAAGGTTTCTGTGCTTGAGCACAGGCAGCTTGCCTGTGCTCAAGTTTTATCTTGGCCGTTGGATTAGCATCCAACGGCCAAGATCAAAAAAAAAAAAAACAGGGGTGCCGCTGGCGCCGCCGTAGCAGCGACGGCGGAGGGGGTGGAAGGGGGCCCAGCCACGGCAACGGCCGGGGGGGGGGGGGGGGCGGCGGCGACAGGGGACGGGGTTGGTCCGGGGGGCGGCGGCCCGGTGGTCGCCGGTCGCCACGCGGGGGCGCGGCGCGGCGGGGTGGCGGGCGGGGGCCGAGGGGGGCGCGGCGGGGGGCGGGCGGGGCCGAGGGGGGCGCGGCGGGGTGGCGGGCGGGGGACGGGGGACGGGGGAGGGGGGGGGGCGTGGCGCAGCGGGGTGGCCGGTGGGGGACGGGGCGGGGTGGCGGGCGGGGGACGGCGACGGGGCGGCGGCGGGGCGGCGGCGGGGCGGCGGGCCGGCAGGGGAAGAGCGGGGCGGCTAGATCCGCCGCCCCGCGCCGCCGGTGGTGGGGGAGAGGGGTCGCCGCCCGCGCCGCCGGTGGTGGGGGAGGGGTCGCCGCCCCGTCGGTCGGGGGCGGCGACGGGCCGGGCAGGGGGTCGCGTCGGCCGGGGTGGCGGCGACGCGGCGGCGGCGGCGGAGGCGACGCGGATGCCGGCGGCGGCGCTTTTTTTTTCATCCAACCGTTGGATTTCAATCCAACGGTTGGATGGCTCAAGCACAGGCAGCTTGCCTGTGCTTGAGCACAGTAAATGCATGCTCAAAATATATACACTTTCAAATTGCCTTTGTACCTATGCAAGCAAAGATATGTGTCAATTAATAACACAACCTCTATGCATAACTATTAACTACTGCTAGTTCAAGTCAGATATATATATATATATATATATATATATATATCTAATGACTTTGCTAATAACAATTGATTTATGCAATATAGATGACTAAATGAGGCCGACATTTTCCTGTATATTATCTATTATCTTATATTTATATGGTATGTCGGCATCAAGTATTTTTTTAATGATCAGCTGGTCCTTTATATCTACTAACATTATTTTATTTGTATCGATCATCCTTTCCATAGTACATTAGCAAAAAGTAAAATTTCCTCTTTGCGTTTAATTTTGGTTTGCCTTGCTAGCAACCTGGTTACATTCAAGGTACCATATTGAGGATTTTTTACCATATATATTGAAGAGTGGAAATTAAGCGAGTAATTTAGTTGTATATGTTAGGCTTTAAAATTTTGGTATTCGTACTCGGCCTTGACTTTGCATGTTACAGTGTTAGAGCTATTTATATATACTTTTTAATTAAGTAAATAAAAACTCATATGAAATTCAAATTAATAAATATATGAGAAATTAGTATATTTTATTCTTTTTTTCCAAAATATTGATAAATATATGATTTGCATTATTTTAAATATTAATTTACTTAAACTATAAAATGAAAAATTGATTCAATGTCTTTTATTTAATCTTGAATTCTATCATTAAGGAGTCGTATATGACCAAAGAGTAGAGTTGACTTAAAGAATTTTTTGGGTCAAATTTTTTTTAAACTAATGTATATGACATAAGTAATCATATTGAAACATGATAGATGTCATAAATAAATAACAGTTAAGAAATATGCAATATTAGTAATAAGTATTAATATATTGTTACCTCAATGTATATTTTCAGCCTTATTAACGATGATAAGGTCATGCGATAAATTTTGACTATATATTTGGTATGCCTTTTGAAAAAAGAGGGCGAAGTTTCTGTGCTTCACCATAGGCAACTTGCCTGTGCTAAAGTTTGGGGACGACAGCCGTTGGATCGCGATCCAACAACTGTAATTCCTTCTCGCCCCCCACCCTCCTCCTCTCCTCTCTGTTTCTCGAGACGATCGGCCGGCAACCTCCGCCGGCCTCCCGCCGCCCCAAGACGAACTCCACTGTGGCCCCCCACCCACCGCCGCAGCCCCCCTCCCCCGCAGGCCGGGACAAGCTCCGCCACTGCCCCTGCCCCGGCCCTCCTCCTCTCCTCTCCTCTCTGTGTCTCGAGACCACCGGCCGGCGACCTCCGCCGGCCTCCCGCCACCCGAAGATGAACTCCACTGCGGCCCCCCACCCACCGCCGCAGTCCCCCCCTCCTCCCGTAGGCCGGGACGAGCTCTGCCGCGGCTCCCGCCCCTGCCCCCGCCCCATCTGGCCTCTGCCCTGTATTCCCCCACCCCTGCCACCCGTGTCAAAATTACCCTGCGCCATCACCCCAAGCCACCCCATTTCCCCCACCCGAGTGAGGGGAGCGGCGGCTGCAGCCTGGGGGAGAGAACGCCGCCGCCCCCGCCCTGTTCGCCCCCCTCCCCCCACCCACCGCCACCCGTTTTGCCCCTCCCCCACTTCGTCTCCCCTCGCCCCCCGCCCCCACTCACAACCGCAGCCCCCACCTTCGAGATCCCCCCACCCACCCTAGCGGGCGACCGGCGGCGAGGTCGCCGGCGGTGGGGTGGGGCGACAAAACAGAGGGGGGAAGAACAGGGGAGGGTAGTTTCGTAATAAAAATTTGACTCGATCCCGACTCAAGTCAATATTTCAAAATAAATTTAAAAAATAAAATAATTTCGTAATAATAAGTTGACTCGATCAAGACTCGGTCAGGTTTTTATTGCGAAATTATTTTATTTTTTTAAAATTTAATTCCTAATATTAACTAAAGCTAGGATCGCGTCAAATTTTTATTATAAAATTATTTTACTTTTTAAATAGTTAGGATCGAGTTAAGTTTTTATTATGAAAATTTTTTTAATTTATTTCATAATATTGACTTGAGTCAATATTAAGTTTTTATTTCGTAATTTTGACACGAGTCAGGATCGAGTCAATCCCGACTTGAGTCAATATTTAAAGTAAATTTAAAAAATAAAATAATTTCATAATAAAAACTTGACTTGATCGTAATTTGAGTGAATATTATGAAATAAATTTTTTAAAAAATAATTTTGTAATAAAAATTTGACCCGATCCTAACTTTAGTTAATATTACGAATTAAATTTTAAAAAAATAAAATAATTTCATAATAAAAACTTTACCCGATCTTAACTTGAGTCAATAATTTGACTACGATCCTAACCGATATTAAAATTATTTTTGTAATAAAAATAAAATAATTTTTGTAATAATATTGACTCGAGTCTTGATCGAGTTAAGTTATTATTACAAAATTATTTTATTTTTTTAAAATTTATTTTGTAATATTGACTCGAGTCGAGATCGAGTCAAGTTTTTATTATGAAACTACCCTCCCCTATTCTTCTCCCCCTCTGTTTTGCCGCCCCACCCCACCGTCGGCGACCTCGTCGCCAGCCGCCCGCTGGGGTGGGTGGGGGGATCTCGAAGGTGGGGGCGGCGGTTGCGAGTAGGGGCGAGGGCGGGGGGGAGACGAAGCGGGGAGGGGCAAAACGGGCGGCGGTGGGTGGGGGAGGGGGGGCGAACAGGGCGGGGGAGGCCGCGTTCTCTCCCCCAGGCCGCAACCGCCGCCCCCTCACTTGGGTGGGGGAAATGGGGTGGCTTGGGGAGACGGTGCGAGGTAATTTTGACACAGGCGGCAGGGGGTGGGGGAAACAGGGCAGAGGCCGGATGGGGCCAGGGCTGGGCAGGGGCTCGTCCCGGCCTGCGGGGGAGGGGGAGGGACTGCGGCGGTGGGTGGGGGGACGCAGTGGAGTTCATCTTGGGGCGGCGGGAGGTTGGCAGAGGTCACTAGCCGGTGGTCTCGAGAAACAGAGAGGAGAGGAGAGGAGGAGGGTGGGGGCCACGGTGGAGCTTGTTCCGGCCTGCGAGGGGAGGGGGGGACTACGGCGGTGGAGTTCGTCTTGGGGCGGCGGGAGGCCGACGGAGGTCGCCGGCCGGTGGTCTCGAGAAATAGAGAGGAGAGGAGGAGGGTGGGGGGAGGGGGAAGGAATTACAGCCGTTGGATCGCGATCCAACGGCTATCCCTAAACTTCAGCATAGGAAAGTTACATGTGCTTCAGTATAGAAAAATTTTTACCTTTGAAAAATGAATGAACTTGCTTAAAATTAAAAATGGATTTTTAGAATGACATTTTGGTAAGGAAAAATCATTTATTGCCAACTAAATAGTTAGTTTATAAAATAAGAGGTAAGAAAAATGTGGCTTATGCTAGATAACTTGCCACAGTGTGCTCGCTGCAGTAAATTACACAATTGTCACTAATGCCAGCTTGTTTTCTGGAACTAATCACCGGTAAATTAAAGCTTTATTTAAGACCATGCATGTCTCTCTCTCTCTCTCTCCAAAATAATATTTATATATAATAAAATTAAAATGCATAGAAGGGTGACAAAATTTTATTTTTTTAAGAATCATTATAACTGGTATTTAAATTTTTTAAAAATATTCTAATTAATAGATATTTTGAAATTACTTTTTACTACAATTATTTTGATAAGTCAAAAGTATTAGATTGAATTGAAAATTTATTATTACCCTTATAGTTTATTTTTTTAATTTATCTATGTAAATTTTGAATGATGGGACCACTAAATCACTTTAAATAAAAGGTATAATTTATATAAATTATATAAGTACGTATGTACGTATAAGTACGTATATATGAATTGTCATGTGAACTCAAGGCTGGTAGCCCATGCCTCCCATGCAGACCACGAGATATGCAATTGGAGGGAACAAACTTACTATATGTCAGTTACCTTTGAAGAGTTGGTAGATGCTGCAATTTCTTTCTTTTTTCCTCTTTAGATTTAGAGGACTTTCAATAATTCGGTCCTTGCCTTTTGACCTTCATATTTAGTGGATAATTAAAAAAAAACCAATGGACCACTAGTTATAATGTATTAATTTAAATTACTAATTTAAAAAAAATTGAATATAACCTACAATATATACTAGGGCCGAGCACGGTTCGGTTAAGAGACCATACCAACCCAACCTAACAAGCCTAAGTGCACGGACCAAAATCGAAGTGGTGGATGTTCGCAGAGGGGCACAAACAAGGCGGCGTATCTAAAAATAACTTACTACTTCGTATGTCTAATTGCTTTACCAGCTTCTATCAGTGTTGGGGCCAAGTTTCCCCAAATATCCAAATCCACATTGGGAATAACTTTTATGCTCAACCGGCTATAAAAATGCAGCCTTGATTATTGGGTGCTCATCAATGTTATTACTTTCCACATGGTAAGGAAAGCCATTGTTCCGCTGCTGATTATATTTAAGTACTAATTGAGTGAGTCAAGTCGAATTTAGCTGCATTCAAATCAATTCATTTGTCTTCGAGTCTAAGTTAAATTTACTAACTGGGATTTAAAACGAGTCAAATTTGAGTCGAACTAGCGTTAATTTAAATTTCATTTGTTTGCCGTTTTCTTTTGCATAATTTAAGGAAAAACTAGTTTTAAAAGATTGAATAGTTCATCCATGTATAGATTATACATCAAAAGGTTGTTTGTATATAAAACTATCATTATGAAAGATCATAATAATGACTTTATTTTGATTGTTTATTTTTTATATTTAAGTAAATGGTTACACTTTAAATATATAAAATATTGTACTTAACATATAATTATATAAAATTTTAAGTTGAATTGAGTCCAATAAAAGTATGTTCACGCTTGTTTGATTCGAGTTCCAATCTAACTTCGATTCAAGGCTGTGAACTGAATCGAACATCGAGCATAATTGAATTTGGTCCTCCACAATATAGGGGGGAAAGTTTTTTGGAATATAGAATGATATAGGAGGATAAAAAGCTAAATATTATTATGAGAAGAAATACAGGCCAAAATTTTCAATATGTACACCTAAGCCGGGTAGACGAAGTGTGGAACGAGCAGGTGGTGTCTTGTCCAGGTTCCAATATATCGCATTCGATTTGAATCGAAAAATTGATAACGATTGAATATTATGCATAGCACCCATGCTTCTCCACCACACTCTCTAGGTGCTTGCCTTGGTCCTCCACAAATCATTCCACCCGACCAACTTCCGCTGTGTGACACTCTGACAGGGTCAGGTTTCCCAAAGCTTAACTTTCTTTTCTTCAACACATGAAATATTTTAAATTTGACAGTTTATTATTTATCTCAACTGTCCAACTTCTTAAGTAAAAACAATTTTAACATTTAATATTTTTTATACATAATTAAGTTTTATCATCTTTGACTTTAATATCATGTAAATTTAAATGAATTACTTATCCCCAAATTGCTACAATTAAATTTTTAATTAAGAAAACTATTTATATTTATTTTAACATATATTATCCCATAGAAATGCCTTTTTATTTCCTTATAATTAATCAACCAATTGTTCATTCAGACATTCTCAAAATGTTTTGCAGATTTATAGAGGTCAAATTTTGTATTGACCGTTTCAATACATCGTGTATGTAATCATTTAACATATGGCTAGTGGAGCAGCTCGTATATGTGTGAAAAAAAAAATAGTGGTGGCAGCAGGCCAATATTGACAAATAATAATATCATGAGATGACCAGTGTTTTATTTCCCATTGTTTCTTGTGAAAAAAAATCTCTCAGCTTTCTTTGTTGAGATTTGCTATCTTGTTTAAATAAACGAGAATGGTCATGATTGGAAGATACCTACACCACACACATGCGCGCACGTGTATATATATATATATATATATATATATATATATATATAGCAAAAACCTATTAAATAAGAAAGGAGAATTAAAAAAAAGTAAGGAAAGTGTAAATGTATATGATAGCTAGCATCATGACTAAGCTACCTTCCATTTATTGCTGTATAAAACATGATATGATATATGGAGTTGGCCGTGTGTAAGTCAATAACTTTATCATATTATTGTTAAATTTTAACAATAGGGTCCTCATGATATTAAATTTGTAACTATCAGTATATTAATATAAAACTTGAGTCGTTAAATTGATGGTTTGGTGTCGGTTTGCTCTTGAACGAGACCAAGGAACTTGTGAATGACCTACTTTAGCCCATTTGTGTGTTAGGATATGATTTAAATGTTGTGTAAGAGGCTCTAGCTTCTTTGGTATTAGAAATACTCACCGACATTGTGCTATTACTACTATTATTTTAATATGTTTGTCCATGAGTTGTCGTGTTGTAGTTAGCCTTTAAAACCATGTTCCTCGCGTGTTTTATTTGTTTGAATTCTTTTATGGTCGATTCTAGCCCCTATAGGACTTGGATGCGATTATGAAGTAGTCTCCAACCACCTTAGGGTGAAAACCTTAGGAGCGAAATTTTTGAGCTAGGCAACTACGCGCTCACCCAGCGCCCTAGTACCAAGACCTAGGGTTTCCTTTCTCACCTTGTATGCTAAGGCCCACCGAAGTAGCACATTAGCACCCATCTAGGTTATGTTGGCGTGTAAACTTTCTCGCACATGTCTAACCAATGGCTTTGAGTTGTAAAATGTACGAGCATGTTAGCTCATCAGAGCTGAACGCTAAGATGTCCAGTTTGTGCCTTAACGTGTACCCAAATTCCAGGCTATGAATATGCCCTTTTTACCAATTTTGCCAAAGGTGGCCGCTTTCCTCATTCCAATTACTTAGCCGCCCCTTTCGTCAATTTTCCCACTATGTTATTATTGTGATGTTATTGTAATCTTTTGCAATTTTCCCACTATGTTTAGGTCTGTATGTCAGCTCTCTCCCTAATATACGAGCATAAATGAACACCTTTGATGGTATGAACATCACTCCTGATTCTGGATTATGCTTGCAGTGATGTGCACTTCTATGTTGTCACTTTGAGAGAGTTCGACATTGGAGCTATTATTTAAATAGGTTAGACGACTCACTGGGGTGTGGTAAAATTATTTAATGTTACACTAAGTGTCTACTTATATCTCAAAAAAATTGGGAATATTTTAATGTCATTTAAGTAGCTAAAAAATCGGTTAATTTGTGTAGATAGGACTGCAAGGTCAAACCTTAGTTCTTGGGCTTGAGTTGTGAAATTTGGAAGCCTAGTCAAATAGTGGTAAACTTTCCAAACAATTTACCCAGGCCTTCAGTTATGTGCCTACTAGATATCCCTAAACTTTCAAATCAATTACATTGGTAGATTAGCCTCTAAAAATTTCCCAACCCGTAGTGGTCAAGACTATTCTATGCGGCTCCAGAAATGTCCCCACCAATACCTTCTCTTCCCGATTTTCCTCTGGCCAAAATACTTGGAATTTTGGTCTAAAAATTCTTATAATTTCATTTTAAATCATTTTCTATCTTCCAAAATTTTTTTATATTTGTTTAATGTCTTTAAACCCATGAACCATCCTTGACAAAATCCGTGCACAGCCCAGGAATATTATTTCTAACAACCTAACCTTATCTTAGTGGGCCTAGAACATCATGCTAGCCTATGGGCCAGACCATGTAAATTTTTGTTATTGTTACTTAGTCTGTTAAGACCAAACTGTCCAAATTAAGCCCATCTATAGTTTGTTTGACCCATCAAAAAAATAGCAGACTTAGAGTTGTCTGGGTAATGAAGATTAAATTATTCACTAATTATATTAGAAATGCCCCAAACCTTAATTAAGTCATTTAATATTAATTAGTGAGTGATTTATTAACTTAATCAATTTAATTAGAATAATAAATGTGTTTAAGTATGTGTGGAGCCCTTGCCTCTAATTAATTAGAGTGTTTTGGGTTTCCTCATATTGATAGGATATGTGAAGTAAGCTTGCCAAGAAGACGAGAAACTCCTCTCACTCAAGTGTCTAGGATTTCTTCTCCTTTATTTTCTCCTTGACTCTTTGAGCATGGATTTCAATTAATTTTAGACAATAGAATGAAATCAATGATATTTTATCGGATCCGACTGATATTGAATTATTTAGTCCGATTTTTGTAGTTTAACAAAACTCCAAAGTTGAAATTAAGATCCAATAATCTTATGATATAATCCCTTACCCAACCCTACTATATAAGTAGAATGAGGATTTTGAATTCTATGAATAAGAGCTTACTACCTCTTACATCCTAAGTAGTGCAGTTATAGTGGGTATTACATAAAACCTTATTTTTAGAATTTGCAACCATGGTGTTTTGAGCCATCGAGTATAATAACGGGCTATATATAAAGGATATAAGGGTGTAAACAAGTATCTTAATGTTCATGTTTACCTTAATACATGGGCTTATATTTTATTTTTATACTTGAGGGTGCATTACGTGCCTCTCCGACGGTCACTTTGATATTCCTTCATTATAAACCATTAGTTATGACTTACTGCCTTGTGATGCTTCTTTGAAGTTCAGAATTTTCTTTATGTGTGTGTGCGTGTGCGTGTGCGTGTGCGTGTGTGTGTGTTTCCTTAGCATTGGCCAATGTTAGTGAAGGGATCAAGAGGTTCGTGGCAGGGGTGATGACCACTTGTTATGTGTTGTAGTTGTTTTGTGATTTGTTATAGTTATGTGTCTTTGGGGAATATAATCAACCTAGTGGGCTCAAAATTATGTTGGATGGTATGTTTGAGTGTTGGGCTTGGCCGTGACAGACTTTGTGTGTGATTGAGTGCTATTTTATTTAAGTAATCTTCCTTACAGAGATCTAACTTTGGGGCTAGTAATTGATCTTCTGCAGTGTCTTTGCTTAAGCCTCGTAGTCCTGAAAATGATGATTGGAATATAACAATCTATACTAAAAATACTTGATTACAGTTGTATTCTGAGATAACTTGGATTGGAGAAACAAAAGGTTTATATATATATACTACTACTGCTACTATTACTAGTGGTTACTTTGGATTAAACTCATTGGTTAATATACATGTGATAATCATAATTAATTATTAAAATTAGTCGAGCTGAATTATACTATTTGGTCCTATCTGATATACCACATATCCTCTTTTAATTTGGTATGGTTTAGGACACCGTATCATTTTAATTTATACCCTTTATTAAAAAAAATTCATAAAGTGTTATTATTTTGTTAAAATCACAGTATTTTTAATGATATTTGATTAAATATTAATTATAAATATTTTAATGTCAAACAAAATATTTATTTTTAATTTTAAAATTTAGTTGAATAGATTGAACCAAATATACCACTTCTAATTATAAATCCTCTATGGTAAATGTACAATTTATTACTTATTTTTTACGATAAGACTTATGAATACAATGTGTTCGTCTTGGGTCATGAGCATTTAATCCATGACTTGAACTTTTGCAAGGAGTAGTTTCTAGGATATTGCTAGAAATCAGCAAAGAAGAAATAATTTTATATAAAGGAAGTTTTTCCTATGAATGCACCGCAATTATAATTGTGGTGCATATGTTGAACTGTTGGATGTGACAATCAACGACTAACGTTCAGGTTTTCTTTCTAAATCTTGTTTCTTATTTTAACCCTTTGAGTGGTTACTTTCTTTGAGAAAGTAGTTTTTTTCGAGAAAGGTTTGTTCGCTGTGTTCCACCTTATTTAGTTTTCTTTTCTTCTTGGTGTTTCTCAATGTAATTGTTCAGCTTTGATTTAAACATTTGATCCATTTCATCAATTCTTCAAAATTATTTGTTCTACATTTAAAAAGATAGATATCTTTGTTGGATTTTGGATGTATATATACATGTATATATAATTGTATTGTATATTATTATTTAAGGTTAAACTTAAATTAAATTGATCTATTTAAATTAAGTTTAATAGGTTATTAACATAAGTATGGATGCACATATGTAGATATCATTTTTGAAATTTCTTATTTATGATGTGTTAAATTAAAATTATAAAAAGATAAAGATAAAAAAGTGATGGTCCCCAAATTCACAAATAATTTTTCGTTCTGGCATCCCATTGTTCAAAAACTCTAATCTTAAAGAATTGGTGCTGAAAAGGTCAATAATCGTCTTGCTTTTATTAATTCAGGTATGCTTTCGCTATCATATTCTGTTTTCCTAATGATTTAATCTGAAGAAGGTTTTATTATGATGTTTTATCATCTGTATAATTTGGTTAAAGTTAAAATTTTAACAAGTATTATGAGAGCATATTGAGGATTAATTTGATTTGTGTTTAATTTTGGATTTAGATTCAGAAAATGATAAATCCCAAAATAAAATCTTATGGAACTGTCTATTTCTATATCCTATATCACATCCAGATCTAATAAATTAAGATCCCAAAATAATAATAGTTTATAAGAAAGAATAAATTAATATAGACTTCAACCCATTAAGAGTTTCCCAAATTCAGCACTAATTATTATTATTTTCACAAATGTGGGAAATAAAAATACAAGAAATTTATATATGAGATATTTGTTCTTAAATTAAGGTTCACTTTTGGTAAAATATTAAATGAGGAAAATAAAGTTACAAAAGAAAAAAAAGGTTATAATTTCAAAAATTTCTAAATAAAGATACTTTTATAACGTTTTTTAATTTTATGTTATTTATATTTGGGATTATTAAATTTAAATTATGGTTTAATTATAATTAATAATTTAGAATTTATTAATTGCTACAATATATTATCAAAGTAGCATCTTTTGTGAAAATTAATTTATTTTAAATATTAAAACGAGTCATGGAGTATATGATTCATATGAATATTAATTAGCTCAAATGAAGGTTCATATTTTACGGAATTATATACTCATTTATATTAATAAATATGGGATAATTATCGAGATTCTATGTGAATAATATATTAGTCCAAAGATAAATTTATTATTTCACTGGATTTATTGTCAATATTTGATTACCGCACTACTAAGAGTACCACTTACAAATTAATATTTCTGTCAAAAGAATAAATATTAATGTTGTGCTCGGTAACTCTGATGGGGTTCATCATTGTTTGAATTATTAATCTTATTATGTGCATGTTATTTTGTTCTATTTTCAATTAATCAATCTGATTCTATGATTTCTGCCAACATTAATTCAATTCCAATGCTTAAAGATAATTTTAACGATTGGAAAGAGAGTGTAACTATCATTATCTGCTGCATGGATCTTGGCCCTTGCATTAAAGACTAAACAATATGTTTCTCTTAACAAAAGTTCCATTAAGGAAAAACGGGACATTGAGAAGTAAGAACGTTCAAATCTCATGAATCTTATGATCATGAAGCGTGGGATTCCAGAGACCTTCAAGAGCATTGTGTCTAAGAAGGTTACTACAGCCACTAAGTATTCTTAAAGAAATTGAAAAGCATTTTGTAAAAAATGATAAGGCTGAAACTAAGTACATTTTTGTCAAACTTGATTTTAATGAATTTTAAAGGCAAAACAAACATAAGAGAGTGCATCTTAGAGATGTCAAATATTACTTCAAAACTAAAAGGCTAAAGTTAGAGCTATTTGAGGATTTGCTCGTGCATTTAGTTTTAATTTCTCTTCCGTCACAATTTAGTCAATTCATTTCAAGGTTAGTTACAACTGCCAATGGGACGAATTGACTCTTAATGAGCTCATTTCTTATTGTGTCCAAGAAGAAGAAAGGTTGAAGCAATTATAGGTTGAAAGTGCTCACTTTGTTAGTACCTATCAGGAGTAAAAATAAGAAAAGAAAAGGGCTAAGGAAGCTGGTAATGGTTCTCACAAGCAACCACAAAAGAAATAAAATCAGGCTTCTTGCTATTTCTTTTGTGGCAAACCTGAACATATCAAAGAAGGAATACACTAAATATCAAGCTTGGCGTGCAAAGAAGAGTTCATTTCTTAATTTTTTTGTTCTAAGGTTAATTTTCCTTCAATGCTAATACACACTTGGTGGCTAGATTCAGGTGTTACTACTCACATAAGCGTGTAAATACAAGGTTGCCTGAGTTGTCAAAAGCTAAATGATGTTGAAAGATTCATTTATGTGGGTGATGACAAATCAGTTGTAGTTGAAGCAATAGGGACTTTTAGATTATTATTGAAGATAAGATATTATTTGGATTTGAAGAGACATATGTATATCGTCTTTAGACAGAATTTGGTTTCTATTTCTATGTTAGACAAATTTGTTACTCTTGTTCATTTAGAAATAATAAGTTTAGTCTTTTTCTAAATTTAAATATTGTGTGTACAGGTTCCTTGTCTTTTTATGATAATCTATATTTACTTGATACTATTACATCTTTTAATAAAACTTTTCATGTGGGTTTACCTGGTACAAAAAGAAAATTAACCAATGAAAATTCTGCTTTACTTTGATGACACATTTCTAAACAAAGAATTGAACGATTTATGTCAAATAGAATTCTTGATTCTCTTAATTTATCAGATTTTTAACTTTGAGCTGAGTGCATTAAGGGAAAATAAACAAATATAAGAAGACTAGGTGTTAATAGATCTTCAAGAGTCTTAGAACTAATACATATAGACATTTATGGGCCATTTCTTAGGCTTCTTGGAATGTTTAACAATATTTTATTACGTTCATAAACGATTATTCTCATTATAGTTGTCTTTATCTCATTCATAAGAAGTCTCAAGCATTGAACATGGTTAAGGCATATAAAGCTGAAGTTGAGACCAGCTTGACAAACTATTAAGGCTATCAGATCTGACCGTTGTGGTGAATACTATGGTAGATATGATGGATCAAGTGTACAATGTCTAAGACATTTGCCAAATTCTTAGAAGAGTACAGAATCGTCTCACAACACACAATATCAAGTACTCCTCATGAATGGTGTTGCTGAAAGATGAAACCGAACATTAAAGGCCATGGTGAGAAGTATGATTGCTCATACTACTTTACCTGATTACCTCTGATATGAGGTACTAAAAATAACAACATATCTTCTTAATAGAGTAACTAACAAAGGCAATAGTTAAAACCCCTTATGAATTGTGGACTGGAAAAAAACCCAATGCTAAGCATTTACACATTTGGGGTTGTCCAGCTAAGGGAAGGCTTTATAGGCCAAATGAAAGAAAACTAGACTCAAGAATAGTTAGCATCTATTTTGTTGGGTACTCTGAACGGTCTGGAGGGTATAAGTTTTATGATCCCACAATAAGGTCATTCTTTGATATGGAAAATGCCCAGTTCTTTGAGGATGTTAAGTTTGGAGGGAAAATAAAGTTAGAGACTTTGTCTTTGAAGAAGAATTATTTCTCTTCCCATGATTGTTCTTGACAATAATCAAGATCATATTTTATATGTTGTTTAAGAAACAATACTACAATTACAATATAATGTCGATAATCTCCCTAATCAAAATCATAAAGTTATACCTGAAGAGCAAACTCAACAGCCTCATGAGTAAATGCCATTGAGGAGATCTACAAGTGAAAAGAGAAATGTAGTTCTAGATGTTTATATCATCTTTCTCTAAGAACATGACGATAACAATGGAATGGTGGAAGATGATCCAATCAACTTTTATCAAGCCATGAAGAGTTCTAATTCTTAAAAGTGGATCGATGTCATGAATGAAAAGATGAAGTCCATGAAGGCTAATGACGTTTGGGATCTTATCCCATTGCCTGAAGGTGTAAAACCAAGAGGGATTCAAAAAGTGATGTAGAAAGATATAAGATTTGTCTTGTTGCGAAAGGCTTTACTCAAAAAAAGACATTGACTATAATGAAACTTTCTCTCAAGTTTCTTCGAAGGACTCATTTAAAAAATTATGGCATTAGTTGCACACTTTGATCTTGAGTTATATTAAATGGATGTAAATACTGTGTTTCTAAATGATGATATTGATGAAACAATCTATATGGTGCAACCATAAAACTTTATATCGGGAGATTCAAAAAATATGGTTTGTAAATTAAAGAAATCCATCAGTATCTATTTTGCTTCAATCAATGCCCTAAAAATGACATAGAAGGAAATGAAATGCAAAAGATTCCCTAGGCTTCGGCAATGAGAAATCTTATGTATACTCAAATATGTATGTGTCCACATATTGTATATATTGTTAGAATGTTGGGCAGATATTTAAATAATCCGTGATTGGATCATTAGATAGTAGCCAAAAGAGTCATGAGGTATCTTCAGAGAACAAAACATTACATGCTTACATATCAGAAGTCAAATCAACTTGAGATCATTGGTTATTTTGATTCCGATTTTGCTGGATGTCAAGATAGTCGTTGATCCACTTCTGGCTATGTCTACCTATTTGCTAGAGGAGCTATTTTTTAGAGGAGTGCTAAGTAAACACTCATAACTTCTTCCACCATGGCAGCTGAACTCATAGTTTGTTATGAGACATCCAATCATGGAATATCGTTACGGGTTTTTGTCACAAAGCTGCCCATTGTTGATAATATTGAAAGACCACTTAAGTTATTTTATGACAATGAGTCTCTAGTATTATATTCAAATAATAACATGAGTTCATCTAAATCAAAACTTATAGAGATCAAGTTCATTGTTATGAAAGAAAGAGTTTAGAGTGGTAAAGTTTATATAGAGCATATTAGGACAAACTCTATGGTTACAAATCTGCTTACTAAAAGTTTACCGCCTAAGATCTTTCATGAGCATGTTGCTCATCTAGGTGTAATATCATGTGATGATATATTACTTTAGTGAAAGATTATTTTGTTTATTTTTTTATGTGAATTGCAGTATTTGGTTTATGTTTAACTTTATTTTGGTGATCTCATAAAGTTGGACTAATTGAAAATATGCATATTTAGATCAAATTACATGTAATTTTCATGTTACACATCCATACTTTATTTATGTTATTTAATTATGTTAATGTATGTGATCATGGATGGATTTAGTTACGATATATGTAACAAAAATCGCCTTAATTCTATATTAACATTAATTAATAGACGAGATTGTTTTTTTAGAATAATGGCATATATTATTGTAGACTTCATAAGGTTATACGGTGATATATAATTATGTTTGTCTATATAGTCCAAGTGGGAGATTGTTTGATTTTGGACATATATATACATACATATGTAATTCTATCATATGCTATTATTTAAGGTTAGGCTTAAATTAAATTAATCTATTAAAGTTAAGTTTAATGGGCCATTAATATAATTATGGATATACATGTATAGATACCATTTTTTGTAATTTCTCATTATAATTGTTTAAATTGAAATTATGAAAAAATAAAGATAAAAAGGGTTATGGTCCCCAAATTCGCAAGTAGTTTTTTGTTATGGCATCCCATTGTCTACAAACTCTGGTCTTGAAGAACTGATGCTGAATTTAGAAGATCAAAACTTAAAAAAGTGAAGAATTGTTTTGCTTTTATGGATTCATGTGCGCTTTCGCTATCATATTTATTTTTTTGATGATTTAATTCGAAGAAGGTTTTATTGTGATATTTTATCATCTGTATAATTTGGTTAAAATTAAAGTTTTTTAACACTCTTTTCATGCTGCAACTCCTTGCACCCATTTGGGGAAAAGCAAATCTCTGTAAATAACAGAACATCCATTTATCGGGCTCATATCACACATCCCCCTTATTTCTTAGATTTAAAAAGAATAAGAAAAATTATAAAAATTAGTGATGAATTTGAACAGGTAATTAATTGAAAAGTTGTATTTTTTACTTGAAATTGGAAGACCACTACTTGAAAGAAAAAACAAAAAGGCTTGTGAACATAACATCTGCCATCCGACATCGTCATATAGTTTGAAGAGACGTTGAGCTTGGGCAAAAACGTCCTTGGCTCTTTGAATAGGAGCAATAGGCTCTCCTCATCATGAACTTCTACTAAGATTTTAACGATGTAGTCAGCTGACGGGCTAGCCCTTTGGCTTGTCCTTAGTGTCGGAGTTTTGAGTTTTAAAAATTGGTCATAATTTATTTGTATTTATTTTTTATTAAGTCGTTTATTATTCAGTTAATTTATATCTCTTAAATTCCCTTTACCCATGTTTCATAAAGAGTTTTTATTCATGTCTTATGACTCTCTCAATATATTCTCTGTAAATAAGAGTTTTGGGATGAATAATAAAGGAAGAACAAGAATACAAACAATAACAAGAAGAAGAAGAGTAAGAAAAATCCCTTTCTCTTCTTAATCTACTATGAGTGTGATCCCTTCTTGGTTTTCTTGTTGAGCCTTGGTTTTACTTCTGAAAGTAATTCGTCCTTGGCTTGAAAGACATAAGGTGGTGTCTCCCTTGTTGCTACCGCACAAGGTGAAGAACTCGTTGAATCGTCGAAACAATTTGCCTCGTTGAGAATGAAAAAACCTTCTTGTAGAGGGTGACAATGTTGTTTTGAAGAAAACATCCTTTATGACACGCCTTGAGTTGTTTTAGTACTAATTAATTTGATTTGTGTCTCTCTCTTTGGAGTTTTAGATTATCATCAAGTTTTACTTTGTGAAGGTGTGCAATTTCCAAACTTCATGTAAACTTATTATATATTTCAACAATTTTAAAATAATATTGCTTTGTGTATTTGGATTATTGCAATCTAAATGACCATTGTAAAGAATGACAACCCAAGGAAGAAGCAAAAGAATTGAATGGAGTGTTATGTTTGCGGGAAGACGAAGTATTATGTGAGGAATTATTACCAATGAAAAGGAATTAATTTTATTTATGGCAAAGACAATTCAACTCGGAATCCACAAGCTAACGTGATCACAAGTACCGGAGAAGCGGGAGCAAGTGAAAAGTTAGTTATAACAAACTCTCAAGTCAATTTTACTTATACTTAAAAAAATTGGCATTGTGTTTTGTTTTGCAAGATTATAAATTTGTGATAACAAGTTTGCAAACTCACTTTATTTTTTGATTTATCTTTTAGGATATTTCAAAATATTATAGAGATATTTGATGGTGTATTTATTGGATTTGTCTCCAATAATCTTGTATGGGTTTCTAGTTGTGAAATCTAAGAGAAATATCTTTGCTGCTAACACAATTAAGGAGTTTTGTTATGTAGTATTTTATGAGTATTCTTTGAGAGTGTGTTCTCTTACAAGAAAAAAATGTAGTCATAAAATCATCATCTACTCTATTTGTATAGGCTGCTAAGTAGTCTAAAAATAAAATTTCATTGAGAAAGAGTAATAAACTTAAGAGTTGAGAAGAACTTTGGCGATGATTTTTACACCTTTTTGTTTGAGGATGATCCCCTTACTTTGACCAAGCTATGGGTTGTGTTGATACCTTTTTGGGTTGTGTTGATACCTCTTTTGTGTCAAGTTTTTCATTGTATTAGAAGGATACAATGATCCTAGACAAATATCAGGCTCCAAAAATAACAAAAGCTCCAAAGATGTTGAATTGAGGTATAAAATATGAGAAAATTAAAGTCAATAAGAACAATAATAGTGCACTATATGAAATCTGCAGATAATATAGCTGATCAGCACCCGTCAAAGGATTGTCGAGGTCTCAAATCCTATATGCATCGAGGGGAATGGGGTTTTAAAATGAATATGATTATTTTCCATTAGTGGCAACCCAATCTAACAGCATGCATATCCCACAAGCAGAGCCAATGGGTAAAAACAATTTAATTAGTGAATGGTGAGACACTAAACAAAAATTAAAACCCCTTCCTATAGAGCAAAGTGCTTGTACCTATAAAAAGAAACTGACAATGTCTTAATAATAGTTGAAGTCTATTTAACAACATTTTCCCTTATTTATTATGCTTGAAAACTCTTACCTATATGAGTGTTTACAACAAGGCCGATTGTTGATGGAGCTATTGCTTATCTCCTAAATGATAGCAGTTATGAAAATAGATTCTTATGCATGACTGTAATAGCACCACCCCGACCAAACTACCAAATTGACTCTTTCATAATTCCTTGTTTGATATGTCAAAGTCTCGGCTTGTAGATAAGATGTTCTAGACTTAGTTAACATCTACTTGTGGAGATGATGCTTATCCAACTAGCGGAAAGTTTAAATCAATAAAATACCCATCTCTAAAAGAGAATTACCCCAAGTCGGTGTATATTTTCAATATTAATAGGTGGGGATTGTTGGAGTTTTGAGTTTGAAAAACCGGTCATAATTTAGTTGTGACTATTCTTTATTGAGTCGTTTATTATCCGATCAATTTCTAATTCTTAAATTCCATTGAAGCATGTTTTCTAAAGAGTCTTTATTTGTATCTTTATGGTTCTCTCAATACTCCTCTATAAATAGTAATGTTGGGATGAATACAAGGAAGAACAAGAATACAAACAAGAACAAAAAGAAGACAAAGAGGAGGAAAAATTCCTTTCTCATCTAGCATTTGTGTGATCCCTTCTTGGTTTTCTCATTGAGCCTTGATTTAATTCTAAAAGTAGTCCATTCTTGGATTGATAGACATAAAGTGGTGCCTTCCTTGTTGCTACAATCATGTGGGAAGAAGAACTTGTTGAATTGTCAAAATAATTTACCTTTTCGAAAAGGAAAATCCTTGTTGTATAGGGTGGCAATATTATTTTGAAGAAAGCGCCTTCTATAATGTGTCTCGAGTTGTTTTAGTAAAAAAAAGATAATTTGTTGTAAGGTCTTACAACCAATATTGGGTGTAAGTGTAACAGTTTGAATCCAGGTTCACTGAAGAACTAGATCCAAACTTTTACGATCGAGTCGAGTCACATTTAAATTAACCAATCTGAAACACTCAAACTAGAAATGGACCGAAGTAACCCTATTGGTGCCTCGAGAAAGGAATGCATCACTAAATATATAATCAACACTCAATAGTAAAATGCTGAATATATGCAAACAACAACCTAATAATGAGCTACGTGTAATGATATGACATGATAATACTCAACATAAAAAACCAAAAATATAAATAGATAAATAAGGGAAAAAATACACCAAAATAATTTTTGAAGCCTAAATCTAAATGCCTCATCGAGAGACTTGATATCATGTTTGATTTGCTCATACAAAAGCCAATGAGGGCATACATCATAATACATTAAATAAATACATATAAACATGTATTAAATATAGACAAAACACAAAAGAAAAATAAGTCTGCTGAACACAAGTGTGCGTAACAATTGTCTGTCATTCTGCCAATGTCGATCAAATATACAGGAACACAGACTACATATATAATAAGGAAAACGTCAATAACGAGTGTCATAGGTTCTAAAAATAATTAATACAAACTGGTAAGTGGAAGTTGATTTCCATAAAGAAGGAAAACCAATATATAATCTCTATGGAAACACTCAATATCTATTGATTAGACATCAAGTTGTAGATAATATAACATCTTGCATTGAATTGGTATTGTTTCATTCTCTAAAATAACATATCACTGGAAAAACACATATTCTAAGCCCTTTACAAACCTCAATATAACACCTGAACTAGAACACAAAGGCCAAGTAGTATTAGACAGTATCCTTCAGTATCCTCTAATACCACAAGTATAGACATACACTGTATAAAATAGTACTTGTCCACTAATCATAGGCAGCGAGCCAAAGTGCCAACGACACTAGGGTAGAAAAACTTCCAAAATCATGGGAAAAATTCCTAGTAAAATGGGAGGTTGCTAGGGCTAATGTGGATGACCTAGATCTTGCTACATGGCATGATCTAGTTGTCTAACAACTTGTGGGGCTTAGTGGAGTCCAACTAGGTCGTATACAATATATATATAAATATATATATATATATATATATATATATATATCATATTGACGATGACAAGAGTCAAAATTGACTAGAAGCCTAACGGGAGATCTATAAACAAAATTTGAGGCAAGGAAGCTAAATAGGTCACGAAACTTTGAACTTGACTAGTGATGATCTGAGACTTAATCAAAACTCGGCCCACTGGGACAATTAGGTAAATCCAAAAGCCTTAAGATGCATGCCAAAGAGATAATCTTAAAAAGTCCAAACGAAATCTAAGCATTAGAAGTAGCCTAAATCTAGCCCTAAAACCCTAAGCAAACTTTACTAGACATGTACCTTGAGTATACTCTGATAATTTATGCTTGATTGTATCTTAACTAAAGTTATTATTTATGTATTAGATACACACAACTTTTATAACATATTCGTATGGTCATCTAAATCTCATACTCATGGTTTAAAAGCTAAACTGACACGAACTGACTCTACAAATTAGTATAACTTTAACTCAAAATTGAGATTTTACAATATGACCCAACTAATATGTAAAGAATCATAAATAATTATACCTTTTTTCTTAAAATAATAAATATATTATAAGGGTATTTAATGGGTGGATAACTTGCTTGAACTTGATTGGACCTTAGAGCTATATTTTATGTGAGGCCTTCTAACAAATTATTACTCTTCGTACTTATTAATTTGATCTCGATCTCTCTTTGATATTTTATATTATCATCAAATTCTGGGAGGGGGATCAATTTCTAAACTTATTCAAAACTAATTATATTTTCGAGCACTAGCAACGGTGATAATTTTAATTACAGCCTTGTCCAACCGGCTACCCACCTGTCCTATTGGCGTTCGCCGCAATCTGCAAATAATTTTGCAGACATCGGGGCTCCATGTCGCCCTTGACCTACTTTCTGAAGGTACTAAGTAGGATAAATGAACAAGGGTAAAATATTTACAGAAATGATAGCCGTCTATTAATTTTAGAAATCCAACGGTTCAAACCAACACACCGGAACTCGTTCGCAGTGAATATTTCATCTCTTCGTCAATTCTGCCCGGTCAATGAATTAAGGCACGAAAATCTGGCTTTGGTACGAGAATTCTATAAATGACGAATTACTATTTTACCGAGGTCAAATATGGAAGCCAGCTCATGATTCATGTAAATGCCACATGCATGCATGCATGCCCATGCCATATGCCATCTCACAGCCACCAGCGTCCTCTATTTAATGCCTGCCAAGCTTCCCTTCGACCTCTTGGGGAAGCGAAGACATGATATATTCATCAATAGAGCAGAAAATTGGAGAGTTCGAAAAACAAAATCCGATTTTTATTTTCCAAAAATATATACCAAGATCATCAGCCCCCATAATTCGATTTCCATTTCTCCAATTTTGTTCAAGATTCAGATCGAAAAGCTGTATCTTGTGCAAGCTCTTGGGGATTTTTTTAGTCAAAATATATATATTTGCCATCTTTTGGAGCGTGGAAGAAGTTGGCTTTGAGCCTTGAGCTTTTAATCTTTTCTCTTCTTGTTTGGGTGGAGAAGGGAGAGATAAGCGTGCAAAGAGGAGGCCGTGAGAGGTTTGGTTTTTATGTCGGAGGAGTTTGGTCTGCCGACTGGAGCTGATCTGAAGCAGCTCTGCCTGTCATCTTCTTCGTTTTGTTCTTCTTCGTCGTCTTGTGCTCTCTTCCTGCTATGTATGCAATCTTTGATTCAATGGTGTGGTTCCCTGCGCTTGATGTCAAAAGGGTAACTCCTAAACCCTCCAATAACCCATTTCCTTGTGACTATATCTGTATATTTGATGCTGTTCTGATTTTTGGATCTGTTTTTGATGTGAAGGGATTTTTTTCATATACAAAAATGCTGCTTCTTCCTATTCCTGCTTTTCAGAGGCGCTCTTTCTTGATTCATTGAAAGATATTTGCTTTTCCACAACAGTTTTGCAATCTGTCGATAGGATTACTGATTATTTCTGGTTTTTGAGGCGAGAACAAGAAACTTGAGAAGGAGCACAATACTATGAAGAAAATTCGCATTTTGTGCGATGATCCCCACGCCACCGATAGCGAAGACGATGAGGAATTCGTTTTTAGGACGAAGAGAATAAAGAAGAATAGAGTAATTCATGTGATACATGTACCAACTTCTGGTTCTAACACTTCTGTTTCGGAAAAGAGAGCTCCTCCCATGGCAACCTCGCCGGAAAAATGCTCCGGGCTCAGGCGGCGAGAGCGGCGAGAGGTGGCTTCAAGTACAGGGGCGTGCGGCAGCGGAAGTGGGGAAGTGGGCGGCGGAGATTCGGCACCCACTCCGCCGCACCAGGGTCTGGCTCGGCACCTTCGACACGGCCGAGGCAGCGGCAGCAGCCTACCGAAAAGCCGCGGCCGAGTTCGAAGAGCTTGTGGAGAAGAGCCACAACTCCACCACCGCCACCTCTTTTGTGTCCGACGACAACAACACACAGACGTCCTACTCACTGCCATCCCCCTCATCTGTTTTGGACGTCTCAGCCTCCAACTCCTCCACCAATGGCATCTCTGAGCCATCTGATGGCATGCCCAAGGTGGAGGGGTTGGAGATGCTAAATTTTGATTTGGGTTTTGGGTTGGATTCCATGCTGGTGGATGATTGTCTGGATGATCCTGCACTTGAAGATGGTTTTATGGGGTTCAATGATCTGCCCATATGTGAGCAAGATTTCTCTAGCTTGAGCTTGGAGGTGGTTTCTTGGATGAAAATGTGATTGGAGGATGTTTTGATTCAGAGCAAGTGCTCCTTCTCCTCGCCAAATTTTGCAGATTATTAGCTCTTACTCTACTAAAATCCATGAACATCGAAGTTCTTCTACCTTATACTAGTCTTTTATATAATATTATATAGATATAATATAGTTTGAGGTGAGGGAAGTTAATTGTGTCTAAGAGCTTGCAAGTGAATGCGGTTCGTGTGAAGGTCTATCATTTTTTGTCTGATTTAGCAGCAAGAGTGTAGGTGAGAGATTTTGAGTGCAAGTTTGTGACCTGGGTTTTTCCGTACACAGTGAGCCGTCCCTGCGTGATTTTTGCTCACTTGATAAGAGAGTTTTTATAAATTGCGTCTTAATTTTTTGTCATCTGTCGAGAATCAATGCTAAATTTGTGTATGACAGTACGAGAAATGGTATGCAGTTTTGGAGGATCTGCTTGTTTTATGTTTAGGAAACTGGGCATCTGCTATGGTAATGTATGTAGAAGATTACGTAAGTTCTTGTTGGAATAGACGGATTCTTAGGCGATTATATTGCATTCAGAATCCTAGACTCTTGTAATTTTAACTGTAATCTTTGGATTTACTTCAAGTTGTTTCAACGTCTGTTTTCAAGTTGCAACTCCATGCAGCAAACTTTGACGAATGGTTGAAATTGGGGGTTTAATCAAGCGAATGAGCAAAATATAATTGCCTCGGTTTGACTTGCACTCGTGTTCATTATCTTAAAGCTAGAGCATGTGCCCGGCTTGAAAGTAATAATTCAATGAACGACCATGAAAGATGAACAGAAAGGGGAAAGGAGTTTTGTGTTTGGCTCAATTCTGTTTAGAACTCGAGGTCGATTTAGTTTACCTTCATAAAATATTTAAGTCTTTTTAATATTTTATTTTATATATTCTTATTTTGAGTATTAATATCATGTGTCATTAGAAAATCTATATAATTTAAAAGTTTATTGCTTTTATTTATACATATTTAAAGATCTTACTATAAAAATTGATTTTGAATTTGGTAATAATCATATCATAAAATAATTTAGTTTGGTTTGGCTTAATTCAAAATTAATTAACTTAGTATGAATCAGATTTGAGCTGAGTATTCATATTAAGCTCAATTTAAATTATATAACTTAACAATAAACTAAGTTTGAACAAAATAAAATAAAAACCAATTGAACATGATCGAATGGTGTTTAACCTGACTCGGATAGCTTTTGAACAAAATAAAATAGAAACCAATTGAACATGATCAAATGGTATTCAACTTGACTAAGATAGCTCGTTTACGCACCTTAAAATATAAAACAAAAAACATTGCAAAGCTCATGAAAGGAAAAGTTTGCATACTAAAATCTCTTGGTGATGATGCTAAGATGAAAAAATGGGTTTCTTGTCACACATCAAACTAAACTAATTACAAAGGTTTCTATAAAACCTTCCAAAAATACAATTTGTATTTAATATTTAGGCAAAAGGGTTCTTGTTGGTTTCTACATAATTCTCACCTGCAATCATCTGGGATGGACACATAGCATATAATTAAGACCCCCACTGACGTAGAGATCCTTCTTGCTGTAACTTAAAGCAATCACAATTAAGCACACAACCCATGCCTGGCACCTTCCACCCGTCCATTTTCCTAACACAATTCCTGCCCAAAGGGGTTACATCAATCACCATTGAGGGCTCTGGTGGGATCCATGCCACAAAACTCCCTGATTTGCTAATCTCTTGTGGGGAAAATTTTGGGTCCACCCTATTTCCTTGTCCGTCTTACCGTCGTTTTTAATTTGGATGGAGAGTAATATGATCCCAAATCGTCGACAAATTGGCTGATTTATCTTAATTTTGACCGATTTACGGGCAATTTAGAATCTGGATTAATTTAGAAGAATCAATTTTATAGATAAATGATAAAAATACTCTAAATATAATATTAAATAAATTATTTATATATAGGTAAAAATAAAATCAAAAGTTTAAAAACCTAAAATAAATTACTTGCCCTCCTCTACCCATCTGCCGTCACCGATCCCTCCCTCCACCCACCACCGCCGACCTCGCCCCTCCCTCCACCGCCGCCGCCGCCAACCTGTGTGCCTTCCCTTTGCCTCCTCCACCCCTCCCTTTGCCGCCGCCCTTTGCATCCGTCCTCCCTCCTCCTGTCTATCGCCGTCCCTTCCATATGGATGTCTGCCGCTGCCCCTTCCCACCGACTCCCATATGCCGCCCCTTGCGTGACAACAGGGTGGCGGGACAGGGGGGCAATGGGATGACAGGGTGACAGGAAGGTCAAGGCGGCGACGGGCTTGTAGGGCGGGGCAAGGGGCGAGGGGGGGGACGGGGCAACATGGGATGGGGTGACACAGAACGGGGCGGTAGGGTGGCGACTGGAAGGTGGGGGCAAGGGGGGGTGGGGCATCAGGGAGAGAGAAGGGGGGTGGGGAAAAAATGTAGGTGGCATTCTCGTAATTAAAAATTGACTTGATTTCGACTCGTATAAAAAATAATAACTAATTCTAAATAATTTTAAAAAATCCAAATAAATATTAAAAAATATTAAAAAATATAATGCACATCTTAACATAAAATTAATATCAAAATGAAATATTTTGTAACTAATAACCTATAAATTTTGAATAAGTTAAAATTTTTACGTAGGACTGATTTGGACCAATTCAAATAAACCGATTTTTGACCGATTCGATCGATTCAGTAACTCCTCCGAAAACCGATTTTGATTTCAATTCCAATTTTTGCAACCATGCATCAAGCCTAGAATGCTCTTCTTCAACTTAATGCAAAATGATGATGGAACATGGATTTTAATTTAAGAACCATGTAATTATTACAGTCTTTACTAGCTTTCCTCTTTTATGATGTTGACCACATTAAATTAGATATATTAAGAATATCGGTGATTCTAATTTAAATGCTTGTGTATTGTCGTAAATTTGCACTCATCTACTCTAAAATGATGGCTAGGTAAGTGTGGATGACTGATGAAATATAAATGCATGTATATTGTTGTCCAATCTTACTCAGTAAAATTTGCCCCAAAAAATGGACACTTCTATCTTATCCCTCATTTTCTTTCTTCAATAAGTACTCTCTTACATGCTTGTTCATATAGAGCTTGGTTATAACTTGGAAAAATGAACCATGGTACACTGGATTAACGAGGGATTTGATTAAATTTTGTAGACCCTAATTGTCTTTTTTCGGTTTATTTTATAACACAGCGTATTCATTATAACATTTTTGAACATAAGACAACCTAGAGAAGTTTTGCATTACTTGGTAAAAATGGCTTTTAATTATCTAATAATTTATTGTAAAAATCTTAATCTGACTTATAAAAAATAAAACTATCAAAACCACTAATGCTTTGTGCTCTCGTGTAACTCATGTTTATACTTTAAAAACATATTTAACTTCTCGACAAGATATCAACTATAAAATGTGTAAATTCTATTCTCTCACAACTTAAAATTGATAAATAAATAATTTATATTATTCATTTTATTTCTTTTGGTATAAACAAGTGTCACAATTTTGCTTGGAGTTGAACTGTGACCCCAAACTGCATGCACTGCCGTTTTGGAGTGGGAAAGGGCACCGCGGACACTTGGACAAAAAAGTGGGATCTTGGGCCCAAAAATATGTGAAAAGGATGACGATGCCACGCCATGAGATGATAAGGGAAGACGTTGGAAGTGAGATGTGAGTCATACAGTGAAGCCTTGCTAGATGGGCAAGCAGTGATGGGGAGGAAGGAATTGGAAGAGGAAGAGGGTGATGGCAATGGGCATCACCTTCATGTCCTACAGTGAATTATGCACCTTTGCTATTGGTATCTCTAACAAACTCCCCCTTTCGGACTGCTCTTTTATCGTCTTCCCGTGAGCTAATTGCCAACATGTCGCACATCTCTTCCGCAACTATAATCCATAGTTTTAAAATTTTAAACATAAGTTAACTCGATAATGCAACTCTGATCCACTAATTAGTAATTTTTACTCTACTAATATAATTTAAGAACTTGAAACTTAGAACTCAAGTGATCAGGTACGGAAACTTTGCTATTGCTCATAGTCTAAAATTTCAAAACTCGAGTCTACCTGTTCAATATTGAGGAGTGAATTCCCTACTTTAGGTCAATTTAGAATCATTTATATTATATTTTTAAATTAATAAAAAAATCATATGAAATTAGTATATATATATATATATAGGCACCGGGAATCAATAGATATATGATTACATTACCTTAAAAATATTAATTAAACTAAAGTGAAGAAAAAATTGTTTTGACTTGTGATAACTTTTATGACTTGAGTAATCGATGAGTTGATCATAAAATCATTAATATAGATCCGTCTACCCAAAATTATTTGACTCACAAAACTATGAAACAGAGGCGACTCAAAAAATTATTTGGAGTCAAAAAGAGTTTCAAAATTATGTGCACCCCTATTCAATGTACGCTTTCAACATGCTCGTTGGGAAGGATCATGAGCAGTTTTTGAACGCTTCCTATTTTCATGTGTACCGGTTTGATTCCTGTGCCTTGAACATAACAGTTTGATTCTTATGTCTTGAGCATGTTCACGGGAATGTTGGGCATGCAATGTACTTCAATCCCCAAGTACAGTGTGGCGTACAGTGAATTGCCGAAGCTCGTTAAATCGTTATGTTCTAATTGTTTTTTCGTTTTCTTTTCCTTGTTCGTCTCGCAGTTTACTGCTGTGAGTCGGGAAAAAAATGCAGGAGAATTGAAGAGCAGCACAAGGAGAACTTCATGGCATGCAATTCTCTTGCACAGTAAGGCATGGCCATGTAAGACAAGACATGGCAATGCAATTAGGTGTGATCATTTATACACTTTGCCAAGTCGTCGTAGAAGAAACCACATACTTGTCTCTTCATTTGTACAAGCATCTTAAATTTATGCTTGCATTGTAAAAATGTATTTGTATACATTAATGAAAAGTGGAGACAATGTCTACTCTAGCTCACAGAAAAGAGAGAAGTTTGTGACGTCCCAATCGGGTATAGTACCTGTTACGGTTATCAAAATTTAGGTCATGGTCATATATTGCAAGAACCTGATGTATTTCTAGTGGCTTCAGAACATAAATAACGGTAAGGCCAACAATTTCATTCCTTTCAATTTCGACCACATCTAAGTCAAAATGGCCTTTCTCAAGATCATTAATTTGCATCACTAAATTCGATCAATTAGTGCTATTCGAGTCATCGGACAAAACTATCCTAAAACCAAGTTATTGTCAAAAGCCGTAAGTTGAAGAGTGACAATATTGGCAGTACCATCTCATGAAAATTCTGATTTTGCTCATAACTGTTACTAACAGAAATTGTTGGATCAGTTGGTTTGAGTTAGTGTTTGCGTTTTTTTGCGGACAGTTTAATATAACGAATTTTGACTAGTTGCGCTCAGTACTAATATTTGTAGAAGACAAATATTTTATGCATTCAATGAGGTATGAACAATATGTGCCTTTAATTGGTTCTAATCTGAAATGGAAACATATGATCTGCAGAGTTCAAAGGAAATATGCAAGCAAGTGAATGAATAAAATATGACCTACGTTTGATCTATTCAAATAATCATAATTCCTAATTTGAATGCTAACACGGTTCTAGAAAAGTATATTTGTGAGCTGGTGAGCTCAATTAAGCTTGATACGTATGTTCTACTAGATAGAAACATGATCCAGAGGTTAACTCTAAGTCTAATGAAGCTAGTCTATTTATGGAACGATTGTGTAGGGTTCTCGAACAGGATGATGAGATTGAAGACAAAAAATAGAGGTGAATAGTGAGGGTGGAGGATTAGTGAGAGATGATAAGAAATTAGAAGAAAAAGTAGAGATTAGAAGAGGAGGAAGGATAAGGGAGACCAAGAAGATGAGATTGAAGGATTAGAGGAAGAGGAGAAGAACAGAGCAAGAGATAAGAGAATTTGATAATTTTCATTCATACCCCAATTTGTACACCCCACTTGGCTTATATAGCCTTGGTTACAATGAAATTTAAATTAACTTATTCAAAATGAAAAATGCATATTTTGTTGTTTTGAATTTGAACTAGAAAGCTAGCTAACTTTGTAAATTTGAAAAACTTAACCCACTGTAAATTTCCATATTATCATGATTGTATCAATTACTCTCCCTTTAAAATGTCCCTGTCCTCAAAGGGACCAAGAGAGAAAATGTGCAGCATGAATCTCAAAGTTCTTCGACAACAAGTAATGACCAAGCCACCAATAATCGATTTGCCATGGATGACTTCCCCTACCTGGATCCCAAATGAAAATTGGATCCCATAAACACGTCATGAATAAAATAGGCAAAAGATGCTTCATGAAAATTATCATGGTGAGAAAATGCATGTCTTGCAGTAGATGTGATATCTCACAGCCAATATCAAATAAGAAGCTTTGTGTAGTTTGGAGCAGAGATTTGTCTTCATTATGGAGGGTAAACATCTTTGTGCAAGTTGTCCAAAGACCATCGTGGCAACCCCTTGACAAGTTCACTCTAATAGCCGGTACTACAAGACTCAAGATTGGCACAAGGAAAGACTATCCCAAGATGAGGTTGCAAAGTTTTCCCATGCCTCCATTGATAGAAGATTTTTCTGCCAATGATACTATTAAATATACCCAATAATTTCAAGTTTTTATAGATGGCAGTATCTCTTTTTGACTCGAGTCTGTCCTTGTCATGTCTATACAAAGTGAAAGACATTACTACCAAACTTTCTATAATGCATATAGTAGGAACAATTTTAACATTGCCAAAATGTATGCTCATAATCCTGAATAACAACCAAGGAGGTTTAGGGCGAATCCCAATGATAAAATCTACAATTGATTGCCTCGAAAGCATCAACATATCTCCACTTAGCTTCAGAACAATGGAGTGCAGACGTAGTAATGTATATGACTGGACCATCCGTATTGGTGACAATCGCTTGTGAGTTTTCACATTTTGCAAGCAGCACCTCAGGTATCTTATTTGAGCTTGTATCAGAACTAGCACTTTGAACAACAATCCCTCTACTGGTGCAAAAGATTGATTCCATGGTTTCACAATATTTTCAAATCCACGGCTAGCATTAAGAATATGGCACAATACAACCGCATCACTGGTCTTCAATATTGTGGATTTAGGATTTGTACGAGTCTTGAGAGAGCAATCTGCTTCTTCAATATCATTACTGAAGCTAAACAAATCATATCTACAAGAATATGGCACAATACAACCGCATCACTGGTCTTCAATATTGTGGATTTAGGATTTGTACGGGTCTTGAGAGAACAATCTGCTTCTTCAATTTCATTACTGAAGCAAAGCAAATCATATCTATGCAAGTGATGATCCCGCCTACTGAGTGCACTATAGATTCAATTCCAAAATTTGATAACAAATTGGAGTTGAATGCATAACAACTTGTTCAATGGACAATTGTTTGCCATAGACATTTCATATTCTTCATCCAAAACACTAATAGTACGATAGGCAAGATGCTGATCTAACACATAATGAGCAATACTTTCATCTGCTTTGTCTAGCTTCTTATTTATAGGTAGGAACATACTATCAGTTTGAAAATCCACTACGGACAAATGAAAGGAATCTGTAACATCTCTTTCACGTGGTGCAGAATCATATCTTGAAAGCAAGGCTAACTTAAGATCATGCCAATTCAATTGTTGGTACTCTTTTGTTACTTTGACGAAACCACAAACTGACATCACCTGTGAAATAAAATGAAGCTAAAAACACTTGATTACAAGCAGAAATACTATACTTCTGGAAGGATCTTTCACATCTATTTATCCACACTCCTACATCATCATTCCCATCAAATATAGGAAACTATTCTCGAGCATATTTTGGAATGACAATATGAAAATGTGAGAACGGGAACAAAGCAATTCTTTGTCAATGTGGTCTTCCATCAAACAGTTGCACTCAAAATGAAGTTGCAAAACAGTGGCCAGAATAAAATATGGCATCATTAACAACAGATAAAATAAAGGTGTGCAAAACCTCCTTTTTGCACCTGATCACACAATCGATCCATCTACAAGTTTAATTCTGTCATCACTTCGCGCATATCGGTCATGAGTTGTTGATGTTCGATCTGCATTTCTCCCATAGAAGCAAGCTGGGCAAAAATGACCAATGATGATACCTCTTAACTCCATAAGATCCGAAATTCACTAAGGTGCACTGAACAACAATCTGACCAAAAGACTAATTACAACAAAAATTCGAGATGTAAGAATTTCAGATTCAAAGTTGCCGCTCCTTCCTGTCTTGTCTCTCTCTCTATTTTTTTTAAAACAAAATTGAATGAAGTTGACAGATTTGTGAAACCGAAATAACCGAAGAGGGAAGGCTATTTTATCGAGTTTGAGTCGAGCAAAACTCCCTTGACTCTACCACATGAACAACATCTAATCTCAAAGGTCCCTAAGCACGGGAGGGATGAACCAGATCACAGACACTTTTTTAAACGTAAAATGTTAGCATAATTCAGTGAAAACTGAAATTCAAAGCCAATTACAATTTAAATTTGGCTGTGATATAATTTCAGTCCCGTTTTTGGACATAACAAAAACAAGGTTCTTATACCGTTTAATATTTCTAGTATGGAAACAAACCAAAAAACTAATGTTTTAGGAGAAAAATCTATGTTTGATTTATAGTTAATAGATGCCTAATGTGAGAGAATTATTTTTTATGATCTTTATAAAATAACTTCAACAAAATTTGGTTAACAAATTATTGAACCAAGCTAAAATATTTTGGTTATATTCTACTAGTCATGGTTCGATTTTCAATAAGTTACAAAATTGTTAGTCAAATGCAATTCGGTATTTCAGTTCGAATTTGGAGCGAATATGATTACCTAGGCCGTATTCAAAATATTGCTTAATATATCCACAAATCAGGTCAAATACTGACGCCACTAAGCCTATTCGATTTATTAGGCTCCAACTCAAGTTTATATTGAAGTAAAATTTGATTCCGACTCACATCTTGAAACAGCCCTAAACAGGCCAATCCTAAGGCCAAACTCACGTAAGGCTCACCCCAATTTAAAACAAAAAATTAGGTTTTTTTAAAATATTTTAAAATTTGGTTATTTTTATATTTTCCCTAATATTATTAACTACAGAGGCCGTGAGCTAAAAAACAAAAAAATCTGCTGGTCCATGGCCAATCGTTGGTGAGGTCGCGGAGGGCAGAGGAGAAGTAGGCGAAGAAGATGCATTCGGTAGGGCACCGGCTGAACACGGTGGTGACCTTAGCCGGACTTCTCCTCGCTGTCATCTCTGCCCTCGCCTCCTTCTCAGACTTCTTCAACTCCCCTCCGTTCTCGCCTCCGCCCAGGTCAGGTCCCCCCTCCATTGATTAATTATTATTCACCCCTCCCTCTCGTTTTATTTATTTACTTTTATTTTTATTTTTATTTTGTTTTTTTGGATCCAAAGAAACCACCATTATTAAGGTTTCAAGTGTAGATTGATTCTTTTGGTTGGTTTGATTCTTAGGTGGTTAAGGTGAATCGATTCAGGAAGCAGCTCATTGGTAATGATGAGGTATGCTTTTGCATCTTTTTTTTCTCTTTATAGTATTTCCATTGTTGTTGTTGTTGTTGAGTTTGGAAATTGATTTAGAATGATCCCAATTTTTAGGTGGAGATTATGGATGCTATATACTCTGTTCATCAATAGTTGTATAAACTACTTAATAATATTTCAAGTGGTTTGGGGCATTTATATTCGATCAGGGCAAGGTTTGTGTATAATCATGTTTTAGGTGTTTGGAAATGTTGTATGTGTGTGCAAAGAAGCAAATTAATTCTGTTTATGCATTATTTAGGATTATAGATTATATGAGTTGCTACTTTTGCAGTAAAGTGTTATCGTTTTGGATAAAAAATTATGCAAATGAATGAATAAACTGGGGTCTTTTATGTTTTTTTACTACTAGAATAATAGCTTGATTATTTTCCACCTTTTATGTGTTTGGTGCTTAGTATTCTTTCAGGGCATGGTTTGTGTACAAGCATATTTAAATAGGCATCTAAGATTATGCATGTAAGCATGGTATGTGCATAAGCATCTGCATTCATGATCTGTGCAGTATATGTTTACGCACTGTTTTAGACTATAGATTTTATGAGCTGCTACTTTTGTAGAAATTCAAAAAAATTATGCAAGCAGATGAGTGAATTGAGGGTTAATTTATATTTTTTTACTATTAGAATAATGTCTTGATTTTCTCTCAATTTTCCAAAGAACAGGTGCTCTTTTTTAACAACCTGTTCTAATAGGAAAGCCCTATATTCTGAAGTTAATTCATCACCTTGTGTGGGACTAATAGTTCTTATTTCTTTTCTCATGGAAAACCCTATCCCCTTTTAGGGGTATTTAAGTGATAGGTTTCGTTGTTAGAATCAGATGTTCAAATTGGAGGCATCATAATTTTATGTGCTTCCAATGACAATATGTTGTCATTGCTTTCAATGTGCAGATTAGTCTGACACTCAACATTACTGTGGATTTGCAATCAACTTTCACATGGAACACTAAGCAGGTTGTTTTCAACTCATTCTTTTATCTCTTGCTGCTCAGATCATATGGCCTTGTGAATAAATTTTCCCCTCTGCTTTTATTGTTCATTAAATTGGTGGAAAATTTGTCAATTATGATGTCATTTACTAGTACATGACCAGTACTAGGGAATTTTACTGGCAAAAAAATGAAAGATAACCCTTGATCTATTATACAATTTTCTCATTGAAAGGAGAAGATGTAATTTGTTATGCGGTGGCAAAGGGTGGAAGATGTTACAAAGTAATTGTATGGAATACAGTGGTTAGATTTTTATCACAGTTAATCGGTGTATGGGTACATAAATTTATACCACGCGAAATACATCTCAAAGTTCGAGAAATGCCATGCGGTCCCTTGGGGCTTGGTTGCAATATATAGTGAATAAGTTTAATTGATGGTACAATGTTTTGTAGAGAAAATGTACAGTTATAAGTTAAATGACCAATTGGAAGCTTACTAATGTATATGCAAGAATGATTCCAAAGTTTTGTGGTATCTTTAAGCTTGCTTTTAATATTGTGATGTGATTTGTGATGCTCACCGTTTTAAGATGCTATTCTGGATTTCTTATTTTGCGCTTAACAAGGATTAGGGCAGTAAATTAATCTTTAAAAGTAAAATAATTTGACTTTTTCCAAAGAAAATAATTTGAAGGTTTTTATAATGGAGATTAATATGTATTTGGATCTGATTGTGTTGACAATCCAGAAACTGGACCAGAGCTGATTTTATCTTCCATTGCCCAAAATTACAGGTTTTTGTCTTCCTTACATCTGAGTATGAAAGCGAAAAGAATTCCTTGAATCAGGTTATTTCTGAATTCTGTTACTTATTGGTTTTTTTCTTCACACGATAAGTTTTTAGATGTACAATCTCCATACTGAGAATGCTTTCTCTATTGTGCCATTTTACTGTAAAGACTAATTTGGAGGTCAAGAATGTCTCTTACTTTTTAGACTTTTGGTTGGAGATAAGAAAATTCTTTGTAGTAGATTTGCTTAGCTGATATATTTCCACGGTGCAAATACTTTTTGAATCTGTCTGTTCTCTCCGCCCTTCTACCTTCTTCTGTTGCAAGCAATTGGGCTGTGGAGGAGCGGAGCAGCAGAAATATGGATGGAGGGAGGGTGGGTGGGGGGCGTTGAGAAATGTTGATTAGCTATTCAATTGCAATGCTTGACATTTGAAGTTGTGAAAGTGAGACTAGACTGACAAAGATGATAAAAGATCTAGTTTGCTATATTATAACTTAAAGGTGAGGCTGACAAGATTAAATGGAAAAAAACTTATTTGAAGGCACCAGCTCAGGGCTGATCATATGGTCGGTTGGTTAAAACCCAAACTGAACCACTTACCCAATTACCCGAATTGAGGTAGTTGGTTAACCAAAGGAAAATCAAATTACAATTGATAACCAAACTGACCAAACTAATAATTCAGTTTGGTTTGGTTTTAACTAAACTCCAACTTAACTAACCAGCATGATAAATAGTGTTTTTTATCATTAATAGTGTTCATTCTTTAGTGTTTAGGCTAATTATTCTTAAGTTTTATTTATGAAATAAAAGAATTGTTAACACATGTTTAGGGGCTAATGACAAACTTAATCACAAAAAGTTACGTGAATAATATTTAAATTTGAGACATTGTATTATAAATACACAATATATAATATATTAAATTTTTATCTTTTGCACATGTGTAAATAAATCATTTTCAATAAATTGAACCAGAATAACGATTTATAAACCTTTATTATTTATCATGATGACTAGAAATAAATAAAGACACATGTATAATGAAGAAAAAAGTGAAGGATGTGATGCAAATAGGATTCTTTATATTTGTTGGTTTATTTGATTTGATTGGTTTTGACAGAAAACCGACCAAATTGACCAAACTAAGTTTTGTTGATTTTTAGTTTTAACCAAACCAAACTAGCACCAAACCACCGAAATGTGATGATTGATTAATTATTAATTTGATCATTAGGTAGCAGATATATGTGCTTGTGTTACTTTGCCTTAGTAAATCAGCTGTTGTTGCATATACTCACTAAAATGAATTGGAATTTGTCTGAACCTTTTCCTTGTATGTTGTCCAGGTTTCATTATGGGACCACATAATTCCTGACAAAGACAATGCCAAATTCAATACACAAGTTCTTAATAAGTATCCATTAATCGATCAGGCAAGATATCTTCCTTTTTTTGTTTAAATTCGACCATCATGTTAGCTTCGTATTCCATCTGTGCTTGACCATCATGTACCTATTTATCAATTCTGCTGCAGAAAAACTGCGTCCGACTCATTTTTGAAAACTTTTCAGGGAAGCGATCTTCGTGGTAAAGGAATCAATCTTGTTCTTCATTGGCATGTCATGCCCAAGACAGGCAGAATGATCCGAGATCATATGGTTCTCTCGCAGTTTTATCTTCCCGAGGCATATTCATAGGACAACAATCTTGGGCAGTGTATGCATTTACATTTTTTAAAATGTTGATAGGAGTTCTAACTGCCTATTTCCGTGGTTGTTAACTTATTCGTTCTAGGGTTAAACACAATCTTGATTTCATGATGATAAAACACGAAATTCTTGATTCATTTTGTCTAGAATCATAATTTTATTAGTACTTAAAAGCATCATATAATTGCAAAATGACATTTGAATAAGTATTGGACATGCCGAATAAATCAACGGATTATAGTATATGTTTTTTTTGAAGTATAATGTTATAATGACTTTGGCCTCCTCTTTAATTTGACATCGCGTAATGTCAGGATAGATCTTATTCTTCTTTTTGTCACATCCATATACTTTCGAAGAATTATACTAAAAATTTATTCAAGTTTTCTATAATCACAACTTTTCAGCGACGGGATTAAATAAGTTCAATTACCTATATATTTAAATGGCATTTATGCTATAATAAATTGTGCTAGTAAAAATTCCTGATACGTGGCAGACCAAATTAAGAGAGCCTCGTAAAAACTAGAGTAATGGTTTTTCAGTTTTTCGAACTAAATGACTAAACGAGGCAACAATTAACATTATTTTTTACTTGAAAGGCTTGTATAGATAAGAAAACGAAGTGGACGCAATTATTGGAACAACTATTCTAAGGGTTTATTTGTATATATCTGCCTCTATATTGTTAACGCAAGCACTATGTATGCTACATCAATAAGAAAGCTACTGTTAGCTGTCAGCAAAGGTTTGTCGTCTTTCCCAAAGTAAGAAAGAAAATTTGTTATCTGGTAGCCTGATAACTTGAGTCACGATAACTTGAAGTGAGGAGTTAGTCTTTAGTCTTCGTCATCTGCATGGCAATTTCTCAATTAGTGTAATTCATTTAAATAAAAAAGAAAAAGTAGAGTAATTCATAGCTGAAAAAAATGGCTGGTCTGACTTGATTAGTTATAAAGCGAAGTTTGCCGGATTGACTCTCGAAGTCATTTATGCTGGTTTTAAATGTAAAAGACAAAAAAAATAGTGTAATTCATAGTTCAAAAAGTGGGTAGTAGGACTCAACTTGGTTTGTTGATCAATGGAGTTGACTCATATTGACTCTATGTTGATTCAGGGTTAATTATGGTGGTTTTTAATGTAATATATAAAAATAGTGTAAATTAAGAATATATATTTATCTCTTAAGTCTTGACGTTGACGAATATATAGCTCAAACTATCTCAAAATATTGATTAAGCAAAATATGAGAATGGTAATGATATTTGAGCAACTTTTATTTTTTGGCCTGAAGAGCAAAACAAAGTTAATTATGGAGTCTTGTTGATTTTGGAGCCGTTTATACGGTTTGAGAGCAACGTTGACTCGAAAATTTTGAGCCAATAAAGTTTTAAAATTATACTTTCTGATTTGCGCTCCTTATTTTTGGGGAACTAATTTGCTTTCATATGGAATTCATCTATTGCATTGTTCAACTAATAACGGCAACTAGAACTCATATGATTCGTTAAAATAGTTCTATCATTCAATTTTTTTATTAAAAAAAGTGTGAATAAATATGCAATAATTATATGATTAATTAATAACGGTATTTTTTAATATATATATATGTGTATATATATATATATATACATACACTATTATCTCTGAACTACTTGAAAGATATAACAATTTGGCATTCCAATGGTCATATATCGTTACTATTAATATGTATGAAGAGATTGAAACATGCAGGTTCCTATATATTAGAGGCAAAGTTCCTAAATCCAATTAGCAGACTTGGGGTGGGCGTTTAATTTTGTAAGGGTAAAATTAGTTAAGGATTTCCTCTTAAATATTCATATATAAAATTTACCCGAGAACTCTAAAACTTTAGACCATGGGCTTCCTTAATTGACTTCATGTCAATTATAATCTTTAAGTCACAAGTTTGTGCAACTTGAGAAATATTTTCTTTTCTTGGTTATCCATCTTTTTGAGCTATTCTAGTTTACAACTAGTCTTTTTTATTTTCATTATAAAAGTCATCATTATAGCATCCTTAATAGGTGCATGTAGATATTGGTTGTACAGCACAAAGTTGTTGGAACTCGATGCTAACCCTTACTAGGAAGGGTGAACAATCGTTTGGTGGTCGGATTTGAAGATGAATCAAAGCCGAAGTTTACTTGAAATCAAACATAAACCGACCAAATATTCAGTTTGGTAACGGAAATAAATGATAATTTATAAAAAATATATTTCTTTAATTATTTAATTATGATTAAGTCATTAGTTTAGTTAAGATGATCATTTAATAAGTAATTCTAAATATATGTAATATTAACAAAATATAAATTTATTATAAAACAATTATGATTATATGCTTATTAATATAAAATATCAATTTTATAAGATTTTTTTATAAAATTTGGTTTATTTGATTATTTTGCTTTGGTTCAGTTAATAGCCATATGTGTAAAACCTATCACCCGAGTCAATGTTTTATAGTTGGAACTAGTCGGTCAACCATTATTTTCACTCAACTTAGTTTTAGAAGATATATGCTGAGCCAAGGTTAGCTGTGTATTAAGAGCTATGATGGTCGAATGTACTTAAGTGTACGATGATAATGCCACTAACCCAGCAAGAAAATGAGTTATCAAAATATATAACGGTATGCTAGATTTTTCTATTTTATGCATGTGCTAGAAGAATTAGTTTTAGGTCGATGCTCCTGTTAGGACGTGCTAGTTATTATTTTTAGGTGGGATAGTAGGTTTAGAACATGTCATTTTATATTAGTGAGTGTATTGTATTTAATAGTATTTTATCATATTTATTATATATACATATATATTAGAATTTATTTATTATTTTTTACTTTCGTTCGGGACGAGTCAACTTTAATTTACGAAATTGCCATCGTGTGTATAAGCCTCCTTCCTGACTCTTCTTTTCTCCTCCCCGTGTCACCACGCCACCACCCAAATTCGATGCTTTTCCCCTCTCTCCAAACCATCATGGGTGACCTCGCCACTAGTAGTACTGCCACTGACCAGCACCGCCGGCCCCAACCTCCTCTTCTCCTCTATCTTCTTTATCCTTAATCGAGTTTGCCACCGATCGTATGTTGCGGAGCGCTGCCGGCCTTGCCACTGCCGGTTCGCCTCGCCGCATGATTTATTTGTGATGCAATGGCTGTTGGTGATGAAATAGTAGAATTACATATAAGTTGATTATCGTGATCCCAATAAAGATGTTAAGATTGATTATTAATAATTTGTTATCATAATATACGATGAAGATGAATTGGACTGAAGCATATAAATCGGTAAATATTTGATGAATTGATTATACGATATGAATGCAAATTTTTTTAATGTTGGGTGATTGTCATTAAGTGGTATAAATAGAATACCTAGCTAGATATTACCGGGTAAATATGATTTCATGAACTATATGTTACATATTTATAATCGATGTATGTAATACTTGTATCGTGTGCTAATCATGATTGAATGCCCTAGATTGAGCTTTTGATGTATTTGATGTTGCATGTCTCATATGATTTGATAAATAGTATATCCACTTAGATGTAACTTTCATGCATCATACTAGGCATTAACATTTAGTTTCGATGTGTAAGTACGGAGTAGAAGCTCACTGCCTATATGTGTGGCCTTGGTTGGAGTTTCTACCAGGTTTGTTTAAAACTCGTTCCTTGCTTTTTGTTTTATTCTATTATGGTTTGCTTTATTGTTGTAGGATGGGTTAAGTGGCATTTTATTTCCCACATAACACATGCTATTTAGATTATTATTTTTCGGATTAATAACCCTCAAGGATGAGATCGTTCGAGTTTGATATGCTATCCTAGATGGAGGAGTAGCGACATCTTGTGCACACATATCTTTTTGACAATGGACTGTTTGTTTTAGTTATGATGTTGTGATGAAATGTAGAATTTGGCTATGTTTGTGATATCTATAGTTAATAATAATATGATAATACATTGTTAGCGGAGATGTTTTTGTTTTGAACATGTTCAGCAAGTAGGTCAAGACCCAACCAAAAATGTAAATGTGAATAAGAATGAACAGATGGGTCGAGACCTAGTTCAATATGTTAGAAAGAATGCAAATTAGTAGTTGAGTCAAGTCTCAACTCATAACTGATCATGAGTTGAAATGAAATTATTGTGTTAATGTTTTATGAGATATTTATAGTGTCTATTGTTTGATAGGGTGGCCCTTATTGCTTTTTGAAAGGAAACTCTGTCCATTTTAATTTAGAATTTTCTATACTTTATCATAATTTAAATGATTGGTTTTGATTGTGATTGCATGTGACATGTCATTCAGATGGTATCATGTTAGGTTCCTTGCACGTCTTATGCATGCATAACGATAATTATCTTTCATCATAACTAAATCAGGTGACTTGTAACATTCCAGTTCAGTTTGCGAGTGAGCCGGATTTGGGGTGTTATAGTTTGGTATTAGAGCTACTCTCGGTTAATTAAGTTGGAAGGTATGTTAACAGGTGATCTGTGTGCAATGACTGCTCCAAGTAAAGCTGGCAGATATGTTTTCTTGTTTATTGCCTTCATGTGTAAGTTTTCCACTAGTTAGCCGCATGACGATGGACACTAGGTTTTGATCATAAATATGTGAAGCATAGGTGAGAGCTTAGTAAATAACTTGGATAGACCACCTCTAAGAGATAGCAATGGATGAGGATAAGTGGCATGCCTGTGATAGGAATGAGATAACCATGGTACCTAGACTAGAAGACAGGTAGTGTAACCCCATTGATGATTTGGCCAGTGTGAGGTAGATCATGATAAGGTTTTTGCCTTGAACCATAGGATAGAACTTTGACCATCAGACTACCCAGATAGTAGGATAAGTAAAAAGTGACCAATACATAGAGAGTTTTCATAGCAGTTAGTGTTGGTACAAATAATTACCAGAGCCATAACATGTAGTAGATTCATAGCAGTTGACTTTATTCCCTTATAGAACAGAGTGAGGTATTTGACTTATGATTGAGTCAGCTAGGACCCTTTGAGCAGCCAAGTTTTTCGAGGACATCAGAGAGTGTAACCTAGTTTAGATAGGCATCCTCCTATTAGAAACCCATACCAAGATAGTAGTAGGACCCACAAGATATCTTAGTTTAGTTGTACAGCTTAGAGCAGAGTGCTTGAGAGAATATGTAGGCAACCTTTCTCATAGATGAGGATTTGAGAGATGTAGGTAGGTGACAGTTAGCATACCTTGCATCTGACATAGTTTGCCTGGTAGGTCTTAGGGGTAGACCTAGGATTTTCGTTGAGACAAGAAAAGAAAAGTCAGAACCATAGAAGAAGCATGACAACAATGATAGAACAAGTATAGACAGCTCAGGACCAGAGAGGCCCAATACATGTAGAACTAGAGAAGAAGAATGGCAGTAATGACAAGACAAGCATAGACCACTTAGGATCAAAAATGTCCAGCACAGGCAGCAACATCAGCAGAGCTTGCCACCTCGGTGCAACAACAGCAGCAAGGATGTACACAACCACAAGTGTTGATATATCCGAAGATGCAACAGCCAATGACAACACAAGTGTCCACCTTCAGATGCCATATTCACTAGATATTTCAAGAGATTGAAGCCTCATTGATCTAAAATTTTGAGGACAAAATTTTTATAGTGAGGGAAAGTTGTAAAATTCACTACCTAAGTTAGGGTTTTATATTTGGAACTGGTTAGTTCGACCATTATTTTCAGTCGAGTTAGTTTCAAAATACGTGTGTTGGGCCGATGCTGACCGTGTGTTATGAGCCAAGAGGGTCAAGTGTACCCAAATATATAATGATAACGTTAGTAACCTAACAGGAAAATGAGTTATTAAAATATACGACAGTATGCTAGATTTTTTAATTTTATGCATGTGCCCTTAGAATTAGTTTTAGGGCAATGTTTGTGTTACGATACGTTGGTTATTATTTTTGGGTAGGTTTGTAGGTTTAGAACATGTCATTTTTTGTTATTGAGTGTATCATATTTTATAATATTTTATCAAATTTATTTAATATTCTTTTAAAAGAATTTATTTATTATTTTTGACATTCGGGACGAGTTAACTTTTATTAATGACATTACCACCATGTGTATAAGCCTCGTTCCCGAGTCTTCTTTTCTCGTCCCTGTGTCAACCCGTCACCACCCAAACCCGATGCCTTTCCCCTATCTCCCAACCACCATCACTGGCTACCTCGCCGTAGACTGCACCACTGCCAGCCAGTGCCACCGACCCCAGCCTCTTCTCCTCTTTTCATCCTCTATCTTCTTCCACTTTAATTGAGTTTTTCGCCGATCGTCTGTCGTGGAGGGCCGCTGGCCTCGTCACCGTCAGCCACTCCTTTCCGTCGCTTCCTCATAGTCGTCTCCCTCCCTCGTCACTGTCAAGACCCAGCCGACCTGAAGAGCAGCTCGTGGACTCCAAAGCTGCCACCTTTCTTGCCTCACCGGGCAGTGTTGCACCTCTCTAGGGCTTGCCTGCCACTGGCAAACCCTCGTTGCCACTGGCCAAGCGTTGCTCAGCCCAGGTCGTCTTCCTTCTCAGTTCTTTCATACGGGAGCCCAACCAAGCTCTTCCGGACGTGCTTCTCTTCCTCACCGAGCCGCCACCATCACGACCATCTTCTTCTCTAGAGGGTAGCCGGAGCAAATGACACAGCCACCTTGCTGGGTCACCGGAGTCACACCAACCTCCTGCCCCCTGTTGTATCTGTCGGGACCACTCCTTCCTCCTTCCTTACTGTTCGACTGCCAGCAGCAAAACACTACAGCCGGCCTTGTGTGTTGTTTCAGACGGCCACCGCCATCCCTTGCCCACCTTTGTCCAATTTTGCACGTTGCCTGTGTCGAGTCGAATTGTCGTGGCCTTTCTGAACCCTAGCAGACCAGTTGGGCATAGTCAATTGTCACCGCTGTAGCTGATGATGCTAGGCATACTTAATTTAAAATTAACGCCATGGTTTGTGATTAATTAGCATGATGTATTTATATTTGTGATTTTATGATTGTTGATGATGAAATGGTAGAATTGCATATAAATTGATTATTGTGATCCCAATAAAGATGTAAGATTGATTATTAATAATTTGTTATTATAAAATACGTTGAAGATGAATTGGACTGAAACATATAAATAGGTAAATATTTGATGAATTGATTATACGATTTGAATGCAAATTTTTCTTTAATGTTGGGTGATTGTCATTAAGTGGTATAAATAGAATACCTAGCTAGATATTAATGGGTAAATATGATTTTATGAGCTATATGTTACATATTTATAATCGATGTATGTAATACTAGTATAGTGTGCTAATCATGATTGGATGCCCTAGATCGAGATTTTGATGTAATTGATGTTGCATGTCTCATATGATTTGATAATGAGTAGATGTATTTGGATGTAGCTTTCATGCATTATACATGGTGTTAGCATTTAGTTTTAATATATAAGTACGAAGTTGGAGCTCGCCGCTTATGTGCGTGGCCTCGCTTGGAGTTTCTACCAAGTTTGTTTAGGACTTGTTCCCTGCTTTTCACTTTACTCTATTATGGTTTGCTTTGTTGTTGTAGGACGGGTTAAGTGGTATTTTATTAGGTCCTACTTAACAGAGGCCATTTAAACTATTGTTTTTCGGATTAATAACTCTCAAAAATGAGATTGTTCAAGTCTGTTTTCGAAAACAAAATCCACTTCATGTTGGGCTTATTATATAAATATCTTCCCATGCTTATATATAATTTTATTGAGTTTTCTATAACATGAGAGATGGAGAAACTGACTCGCACGTACTAAGAGCGAGTGCGCGTGTCAATTAATCCAGGCTCTGGATTAGTGAGAGGGTTGTTCTATTCCCTAGGGATCTTAACAACTTCACGTTTTGAATTCTTTACACGTGGAGAAACGTGACGGTTTACGAGTACTGTTTAATATAGTTCACGTCTAGACATGTGGTTCAAAGGGTATTGAAGGCAACTACTGCCTTAGAGTACTCGAGCTTCGTGTTTAGAGTCAGGAGATATATAGAGGACATGGGAGGGTTTAAGATATACTGATAGTCCCAAGGGACAGAAAAGAAAAATAAAAAAATGCCTAGAGAGGCAACAGTAGGCCAGTCAGCTCAGGACGCTCTTGGGTCTGTGACCTGATGACTCCCTAGTAGATGCCCTTATGAGAGTTTAGCAGAAGATATATATAGTTTCCTTCAAAATGAGAGTTAGCTCTTATTTACCAGTCTGCTATATTTATTTCTAGACTAATAACATTTGTTATTGATGTTTTCTTTTATATATAATTAGGTAAGGAGTAGGAGTCTAATATGGTAGCCTAGATACAAGAGCAGTGACATCTTGTGCACACACATCTATCTAACAATGGACAGTTTGTTTTAGTTATGATGTTGTGATGAAATGCGGAATATGGTGTGTATGGATATCTATTGTTAATAATGATACGATGATGCATTGTTAGTAGAGATGTTTTGATTTTGAACATGTTTAGTAGGTGGGTCAAGGCCAAACTAAAAAATGTAAATGTGAATAACAATAAACAGATGTGTCGAGACTGAGTTCAATAAGTTAGAATGAATGCAAATTAGCAATTGAGTTAAGACTCAACTCAGAATTGATCATTTAATTAAAATGAAATTATTGTGTGAATTTTTTATAAGATATTTATATTATCTATTGTTTGACAGGGTGACCCTTATTGTTACACTTTTAAGGGAAACTCTGACTGTCTTAATTTAGAATTTTCTATATTTTATTGTAATTTAAATGATTGGTTTTGAGTGTGATTGCATGCGACATGCTATTCACATAATATCATATTAGGGTCCTTTTATATCATGCATAAAGATAATTTTCTTCCATCTTCAAATGACGAGAGTAGATGAATTTGGGTTAGGTTAAGTTTAGTCGACTTAATCGGGTGACCCATAACATTTCGGTTCTGTTTGTGAGTGGGGTGGATTTGAGTGTTACTCAATTTAAATCTAACAAAATTGGCTCAAAATTAGATTGATTTTTTTTTTAGTTCGGATTTCATCAATTTTTCGGTTTTCCCAGAATGATGCTCACGACTATGCTCACCACTACTACAACGGACGAAGGCATGAGCATTCGGACTGTTCCGCTCAAAACGAATTTGGCGACCGGATTTCGTAACCGAAATCAAATCAAATTACCAAAAATTGAACTGAACCAAACTGAAATATTTTGGTTCAATTGATTCGGTAACATAAAAACCAATTTATATAATAAGTTATGTAAAATAGTTTTTGAATTATTTAATCAAAATTATATTAATATTTAAGGGAATATAATCATTTAATAAGTAATTTTAAATGTATATATATATATATATCATATTAAACAAAATGAAAATTGATCATAAAAATATTGTTTCCATAATAATCAATATAAAATACAGATTTTATAGCATTTTTAAAAATTCAATTAATTCTGTTCAATTCGATTTGAAACAAAATTAGCAATATGGATCTCAGTATGTCTATAGCAGTCCAACCAAAAACCGAATCTTTCAAACTAAACCAAATTGATATATAATTTGATTTTGGTTTTCACCGAATTCAGCCACGAGATCTATCACTTCCCTAATCTAGCTCTATAGGCAACTCCCAGTTGATAATTAGACTCCTTGAAGCCAGTAGTAAAATCTATTAAAAAACATCATTATTTTTAATATAATTGAGTTAACTCAACATTTAAAAATGATACAAATAATACATTTATTAAATCCAGGTTTTTAGAAAGTATTAGTATAATACTCATTTCTTTTTACGTTTTGCATGAGTTGTATTGAAAATCCATATATATGATCCGAATTCGAGTTAGTCAGCTTGAAAGTTGAATCCTTAATTGACTCCACTCAATGACTTGTCAAGTAGAATTGGAGTCCCGAAGTTTTAAACTATCTTGTTAAGTAGTGAAGTAGTGGTATCGATTATGTACGATCCCACAAAATTAATCTCACATCAAGTAACTAACTAGGAAAGATGGAGTATACTAGTGGGGGTGTGGTTATGATCTTGAATTTTGATTAGCTACATTAAATGGATGATTTATGCTCGTCGATTTATACTTGGACCAAGTTGTTATAAATGATATAAGAGCCAAAGGGGACCATATTAGATAGTGGTCGAGAGAAAGAAATTCAGAAGACGAAATTTCTTAAAAGTGGGTTGATTTATGATCTAAAAAAATTAGTATCGCGTCTAATACCAGCTTTTGGATTATAATCTAATAAATTAATTGGTGGGGGGTATCTTATAGATCTTGATCAACTACTTGATTAATTACTTATGAAAAATAACTTAGATCAGTGGCACTTGGCTGTATCGTTACAGATCATATTAAACACTTGAAAGCTCATTTGTAATAAGTTCAAAATTTCTCCAAAACAACTAGCTATATAAGAAAAGAATCTACATTCTTCATTTGATGGCATTACACTCTATTATATAAATGTTTACTTTCCCCTTAACTGCGAAATATATATTAATTTTCCAAAAGATTATTAATGTCCAACACTTGAAGATCGCTCTCCTAGCCAAACTCAATTTCAATTACAAAAAAGAGTTTCAGATCAGTAGCCTTCTCATATTGGCAATAATATTAAAACTTCATATGAGACATTATATATGACACGCATGTTTGCAGGCATCACATAGCAAATTCAAGGTTCAAGTCCGGCAAATCAGCACAATAATTCCCTGCTCCACTGAGACAACTAGCTGCATCTGAGATTTCATCATTAATGTTAACCCGGACGGGGGTTTTTTCAATATGGTGATTTAATTTGCCGTGGCTGGAGATGTTGCACCTCAGAGATGTGGACTCATCTGATATTGCAGCAGCATGGTTGTGCATGGGAGGGCGGAGAGAATGCAGACGATGGCTGTTGGGATCAATTCCCTTGTTGATAAGCTTCCTCTTCAAATGAGAGTTCCAGTAGTTCTTCACCTCATTGTCGGTTCTTCCTGGCAGTCTCCCAGCTATCAATGACCACCTGTTCAACATTCATTGGCCAGATTAAAGCGCCATTATATTATTAGTTAAGAAAAATGCTTCATAGACGCACATGATAACAAGATATTATTCACGTATCAATTTGTCATAAAAAACGTTGTCACAAAAATTCCCTTCCTTACATATCAGTACTGATGCATGATTTTCTTGTAGTGGTGATAGTTTTGTAGGATGTATGAAAATATATACATTTTGTTTAATTTGTTGCTATTCGCGTTGGGATGATGTTTTTAATGTAGGTATAGTACCACACATTATTTAAAATCGTATCTTGTTTACTTTCTTTTACATGGATTTTGTCTTATCTAGTTAATTTATCTAAATGTGAAAACAATTGATGAAATATGTAGGATCCGCATGATCGGCTACCAAACCCTAACTAGATGATGAAAATAATGATGATAATGATTATGATATGTCCTGCATATTTCTAATTTCCTGTGTCTTTAAGATTAATAGTAGGTAAAAAAATTGCAAATGTGTAATTTTTATATAATGATCATCTAATATATGATATGTTCTACGCATACAAAACAACTTGGAAGTGGCAACATGAACTGCGATTTTACCTTCACAACCACCGGTTAAACATTCATATAACGCCGTGTATTTGCAGTTAAAATTTGAAAGAGCATTCGGGATACATATAAAATTATCATTTTGTAATTTTGGGATGCATTTCACGTCATTCAATTTAAATTAAAATGCCCAATTAGGAATCGATGGGCAAAGTATATACAATTACGTAGCTGCAAGATTTTGATGATGAGGAAGTATGTACAATGAATGTATAATGATACGTAATGCATACAATATACGTTTTAATCGTTTCTGTGTATACAATAGACTTTAAGCACAAAAAATAACTTGGAAGATTCGTTCTATAAGATAGGTAGCTGGAACATGAAATTAATTTTTATTAAAAAAAATCCCTACACAATGAGAGCACTATAAAATCTATTAAATAAAATCCATTGATCTGGATCAATCTTGGAATTATACCTGTTCCCTAAAAGGGCATGGAGCTTGATAATAAGGTCGTCTTCATCCTCTCCAAAATTGCCCCTCTTAAGATTTGGTCTCAGGTAATTTGTCCATCTTAGTCTGCAACTCTTTCCACATCTAAGCAAACCTGATTAATGTAAATCATCATATATATACATACATTGAGTTTAAAAAAACATATGTTACTTTTCACAATCACTGTTCATGAATCTGAAAGAAATTAACCAAAATGTAAAGTGAAAACCTGCAGTTTGAGGAAGAGTTCTCCAACACCCTTCCCCGTGAGTATGAATATAATCAATCAACTTCTGGTCCTCTTGCTTGGACCATGCTCCTTTGTTCACCACATCTTGCTTCTCGTGATCAACATCATAAGAAGCTGGCTTCCTCATGATCTAAAGGAAAAAACCGAGTTGCTTAAATTAAGATTTGGAATCGAAAAGCCTAAACAATGGAGATTATGTATATAGTGATTTGCATGCAGGGATAAATATAATATGGGTCTTTAAAAATATATATAGGAGAGGAGCTAGAAGTATTATGCAGTATACATTAAACAAGACACTATTGACTTGGACTGGCGGGTACCACGGTGAAGGAGAGGTATGTGTGTAGTTGCTGTTAAGTAGTAGTCCAATTGATTTGAAGTTAGATCAGGGTCACATGTCTTCGTTGTTGACCGATAGATTTAGCTCAGCTCTTCACTTGCTTGTCTCCTACCTTCTTCTATTTGTTCTTCCAACCCTTCCTTTCTTCCCACTATACCAGCCCTTTCTAATTGATCCTTCTTTTTAAAGCTGGCCCAGATGGATAAACAGAACAATCCATGCATGCGTGGAGTCATGATAGTCATTGATCTTCGCAAGAGTTATTAGATGCATACCTTAACCACTGAGGTATCCTGCAGAACCATCTTTCGAGCTAAATAACATACATTTTATTATAAGATCTGACATAGTAGCTAAATAAAAATTTTGTCTTTTTTCTTTATTTTCATTAGATCCACTCGAAGATATCTTTGTTTTGGAAATATGAGAATGAAAATTAAATTCATTTAATCCGAATCAAAAAATAATATATAAATTAAGTACCTTCACTCCCTAAAAAATGACTTTTCTATACATTTTTCTCCTTATTTTCTTTGTGCAAGTTTTAATTGTGGAGAAAAATTATAAATTTTTTTCTGTATTTAAAATATTTAATGGTAAGTATTCCAAAAAATATTCATTAATCTCAAAACGTGGAGAAAAGTGGAGTGGAGAAAAGTGGGGTGGAGAAAAGTTTCTCCATGTTTTTTTGATGAAGAAAAAGGTTTAAAAATTAACGCATAATTTGAAAAATTTCAGAATATAGTAAAAAATCCAAGTTTTTTTCTATTAAATCTTGTTTTGATCTAGCAACAATTTCAAACTCATTAAGTGCAAACATTAAAGATTAAGCAATCAAACAAAGAAATCTTGTTTGAAGATTCAAAGGAAATGTTTAAGTGTGGAACATTTCAGTTAAGATAAAGATGAAAAACAAGACAAGGCAAACAAAGAGGCTTTTTGACCGAAGACCACCATACTTTAATAGGTCTAACTATACTTATTAGAAGATTAGATTGATAATTTTCTCATTATCTAATAATTTTTAAGTTTGACAAATTATTCTATGTATTCGCCAAAACCCTTTTCTAAATAAAGACTCTTGGAATGAGCAAGAGAATAAGACTCACGTTATCAATGCCAAGACAATGAATACTCTCTATAGTGCTCTTAGTGGAGCCAAATTTAATAGAGTTTCTCTATGCCAATCGGCATAATAGATTTGACAATTACTTGAGGTTACCCGTGAGGAGACATTTCAAATAAAAATTTCAAAATTAGCCTTCTCACTTACAAATTTGAGGTGTTTAAAATAGAGGAGGGTAAGGCTATCAAATGTTATGTATAACCAGTTTAATGATATTATTGTAGGTCTTTAAGGGATTAGTAAAGTCATTGGGCGGAGCTCAACAACGTGCTATTTCTATCTCTTACCAATTAATGCATGACGGCCCAAGGTGACAGAAACAGAGGAAGCCAATAATTTAGCCACAATGTCTATAGAAGAGTTTCTTTGACCTTTCGTCACCCACAAGCTCACTTTGCAAATGGATAGGGAAGAGGGAAGATCAACAACAAGAAGAAGAACGACTCGGCTCTTAGGATCCTCATGTAAGAGGAAGATGGGGATTTAGATGAAGTGATGACACTTCTCATGAGGAACTTTAAGAGGTTTTTAAAGAAGAGAGCAAGAGTTACTTCATCTAGGAGGTAAGAGGATGAAGAAAAGGGAAAGGAGATCAAGAGGGATCTCAAGATCAAAGAAAAGAAAGGCAACACCAAGGACAAGATCTAATGCTACAAGTGCAAGGAATATGGGCATGTGATGCATGAATGCCCATCTAAGGATAGGGATCAATATTCTAAAGGGAAGAAGGTTCTCTAAACTACCATGAACTTAGATGATGAAAGTAGTAAAGGTTGCTTAAGTGAATTTTGTTTCATGGCCATTGAGGAAGAAAGGGAAGAAGACTTTGAAAGGGCCTTTGAGGAGCTCTATGTGGAAACCATTTGCATGGTCAAGAAGAATAAGGAACTAAAGGAGCAACTTGAGACAATCAAAAAGGAGAAAAATGTCCAAGAAGGTCAATTAAGGAGCAAGGAAGATGAACTCTCACAGTCCAAGGCAAAGGTGGAAGAGTTTCAACAAGATCTTGTCACCAAGGAAAACAACATCAATAAAATTCTAAGAAGGTTTTATAAGCTCACCAACATGCTTCTACATTGAAAGAGCCCCTTCTTGTAAAATGAGGTTGGGTGGACACAATTATGATGAACAATTCAACCAGCTACTCAACTTTGTCAAAGCTTCAATTTTAGTGAGGGAGGACTTCACACATAAGATAAGCATATCAAAGAAGAGTCATTCTACCCTCACCAATGGGAAGAAGCTTCTTCAAGTTACAACCAAAGGGAAGAAGCTTCTACAAGTTACAACCTAAGGTAAGAAGCCCCTCCATGCTCCAAGGGAGGAGGAGCTTAGACATGCCCTAAGGAAAGGGAAGAAGCTACAACAACAAGTTACCACCTCCCATGCTCAAAGGATACCTCCAACTTGTCACTTTCGTGACAAAGCAGGGCAAATCCAATGGAGATGTAAGTGAAAGACCCATGTCCAAGAGAGGAAGGCCAAGTGGATTCCAAAGAAGACAAAATCTAAGAGCGGTATAAATTCCTTTCTCATTCTTTAAATCCACTTACGATTATACGTATAGTTTTAAAATATTTTCAAAAGGGTAATAAAGGGTACCAAAATGAATTATAAAAGATTTTCAATATGATTTTACAACCCTCACTTGTTGAGAAGTTTTATTGTATATCAACAAAGTGATTAGATTTTGAAAAATTTTTATGTATGTACATATGTAAATTAGGGAGGTATTTTAAAAATATATTTATCATGCTTTAGACAAACTAAAAATAATAAAGAGTTCTTCTAAACACTCTAAACTTCCTCAAAATGGAGTTTAGCACTTGGAAAAACCAACATATTGTTTTGACTATCGGTTCGCCATGTTTGGTTGGTGTTTGGTTACATGATCGATTGACCGAACAGCTAAACAAAATTCTCATTGTGAAGAAGAAGTGAGTTTGGTTGATGATCGATTAATTGTTTGGTGACCGAACGGATTGAGATAGTTAAACTGGCTAAAATCCCTTACCCTAACCAAAGATCTTTACTGTGCACAAATGCTATTGTCAATAGGTTGCTACCGCCCTTTCAGCCGTTGGCACCACTAATAAGCTGCTGCAACTTGCCACTGACTAAACCCATGAGGAAGACATCCTCTATCTCCAACGGCGAACCAAAGGTCCTTGCAGTAGTTCGATTGTTCTTGATTGGCTTCAGATCATACCACAGCCATCCTAGTCCAGTCACTGCCTGTGCCGTCCTTGCCCAGGTTGTAGAGTTTGTTCTGACACTTGCTGACCACCAAAGAGCAGCCGTTGACCAGTTTTAGGCCGCTGTTGCAGCAACCACCTGCCCTTTCATACCCTGGACAAAACATTATTTAGTAGAAGCAACTAAAACTTAATATTAATATTCATTAGTTGTATAAGTTTCACCTTATTACAAAATATTTAAATTTAATGCAACAAAATGTTAAACCTAAAATGAAGATATAACAGGCCCCATGGATCATGTATTGAGTTTCAATCTGTGCCAAATAGTTCTCATGTAAAATAACAATCACATAATGAGTCCAAAACGACATAATAGTTATCAACTGTACGTTATATCTTTCGATTGTCCTCAACTCACCAACGCCAAATGTTATACCCTGATTGTTGAAACCCACCTAGGAGGCAATTCCATGTTAGTGATAAAACCAGTAAGTTCATGTAACTATAACGAAAATAAATTAAGATTAAATATGATTCTATGTCGGACATGTGTTCTAGCAAACCGACCACCCAACTAGACAACTACCACAATGATCATGAACATTGCCCATCCGGTCTTTGAGTACTTACTGGGCTACAGTTGATTCCTTGGACCTAAAAGCCAACAACAAAGTGTTTTTCATATGTTTTGACTAAGTAGACTGATTCGGATGTGTTCTCAACACACAAATGTTGGAACTCTACCTCCACCTAGCCAATCAACAGAACTGATTAACCTTAACTACATTCATACAAGTTATACTTGCCTTATTCTATGTGACTTTGCTACTCTAGTTTGGTGTTGGAAGAATTATCACTAACAAAAAGAAGTAAAAAGAGGTTTGGCTATGAGATGGACCAATCTCTAAACTCAATCCTATTTGTAGATGGTGAGTGATGAAGGTTACACAATAATAGTAATTCTCTTTGTTACTAACTTACTCACAACACAAAAGTTAATAAATCATTACTAAGGGGAGTTACATGGTTCATTACCTACTTAAGTGCCCATGTGGTTCACTACTTAACCATTAACCCAACTTGAGTCAATTTTTTTACTAGGGGCTTTACATTCTTCCTAACTTTAGGAATTTTCGTCCTAAAAAATTTAACTAGTCTATAATTTTTTTTTGAAGGATTTTACATTCCTCCCAACTTCAAGAATTTTTGTCCTTGAAAATATATTCGCTTCTATGTTGCTTTTGTCTTGTGAGCTATTTACTCGTTGTTGCATTCGCTTGAGAGAATCATGGTTAGATATCTTAGTATCGTAAGATATTCATTCTTGATTAATTATCCAAATGGATGAGAGGGCTTAAATATTTACACCTTGTAATAGGATCACATTCCCAGGTACGTTTCTTTCCAGAGTTCAGGCACAGTTACTCATATGTCTTAGTTTAAGTGATACACCTTGTCCTATGACACCTTCACCCAGATTATACAAGTATCCCTATGACACCTTAGATTCTAAAAGTCATCACTAATACTCTCTTTGGTTAGATTTGACTTACACTTAACTATACTTATAAGTAACACACCGTCCCATAGTTGTGCTCATGCCATCATTTAAAAATAGCATACAATCCAGAATGTCTTCCATTTCAAAATACTAGGTGAAAGCCTCTATGTCCCAATGGTTTCTAATCTTGTCCATTTAGTGTGCTTCTTGGACATCCTTTGTTAAATGATTTCATGATTATTTATACATTTGGCATGAGAACCATCCTTTAAAATATATCTCATCCTTATATAGAATCTTTGTGAACTTTAATCATCTTATTATCTAGATCACATCTTTGAGTGCCATTTATCTTCCTCTTGATTCTAATTATCAATGATAATAAAACTAGTAGTCCTTGAATGATTAGAGTTTTTTTCTTAAATAACATGTGTTAGTTGACTAAAGTAAACCCCTCTTAAAGTCATAACTTTTGATATTTCTTCCTATCTTCTACTAGCCCATCACACTAAACATGATTACTAGATTGTTGTTTAAATTTCTATCAATCTTAATATTTCCCTAAGGTTGAATTTTAGACCTCGTTTTTAATTTGATTGTTGTTTACCCTTTCACTATCAAGGACATCCTCCTACTTCCCTAAAGCAACGTGGAGGCAATTCATCATTATAGATACTTCTTCTCGTCTTACTACCAGAAGCAAATGGGTGAACTACCTCATAACATCTCTTAAATTATGGTGGATGACTATGTCACCTTTTTTGAAGAGTAACTAAGATTTACTCCGACATGTATTAGCCTTACTTTTTTCTTTTTTTTTCTTATTCTTAATCATGAATTCTAGGGGTTACTTTTGAACTACCAAAATATTAGCATAAAATGAAAACAATAAGTAGTGTTCAACAAATAAAAATGTTTAACCCTGAGGACATTGGACTCATGGATTCAACCCTGTATTGAGTCACTAAATAGCACAGGTTACTCATTTGCTCAAACCATGTAACGACTTGCCCTTTCATACCTTAGACAAAACATTATTTAGTGGTAGCAACTACAATTTATTATTAATATTCATTATTTGAAATTTAAGTTTCATCTTGTTATAAAATATTTTAGATTTAATGCAACAGAATATTGAACTTAAAATAAAGATATAACATGCATTGATCGTATATTGAGTTTCAGATATTGCCAAATAGTTCTCAAGTAAAATGATAACCACATTATTAGTACAAAACAACATAATAGTTACCAACTATAGGTTGCATCTTTCAATCGTCCTTGAACCACCAATGCCAAATGCTACATCTAATCATCGAAACCCACTTATAGAGGCAATTCTATGTTAGCAATAAAACCACAAAGTCCACATAGCTATGATGAAAATAAATTAATGTTAAATATAAGTCTACATCTGACTCATGTTCTAGCAAACCGAACCACCCCCATTAGACAACTACCATTCATGATAACAAACACTGCCTGTCCTATGGTTAGTAGCCCTATGTCCTTAACCCTGACTTCGATCTCCGAGTATCTACCAGGCTACACTTAATTCCTTGGACCCAAAAACCAATATCAATGTGTTTTCTATATGCTTTTGACGAAGTAGGATGAGTTGCACACATGTCCAACACGCAAATGTTAGAACTCTACCACCGCCTAGCCATTCACCAAAATTGATTAACCTTAAAATACATTCATACAAGTTATCGACTTATTTTATGCTTACTTTGCTACTCTAGCTCGGTGGTGGAAGAACTATCACCTGGCAAAGAAAGTAAAAGAAACTTTGGCTATGAGATGTGCCAATCTCTAACCTCAATATTGTTTTATGAGGGAGATGATGATGGTTACACAATAAGAGTAATTGTCTAGATTACTAATTAATCATTTCTAAAGAAGTCAATAAACCATTACTAAGGGGAGTTACATGGTTCATTGATGTACTTAACTACCCTTGTGGTTTACTAGTTAGCCATTAACCCAACTCGAGTCTATTCGTTTTACTAGGAGTTTTACAGTTGCTAGTTCGGTTTCTAGCGTGATCGATTGTACGTTCAATTGGATGATTGGTAACCCCTTCTTGAGACTGAAATTTGAGTTGCTTTCAATGGCTTTTGCTTGGCTATTGCTTGCATTGTTGGTTCTCATGGGTTAGAAACCATCCACTAGGTCTAGGAGGGTTGTGGACACTCCAACGGAGACAAGTGCTCAACACTCCTTTGACCGAAAAGACTTGAAGAAGGAGGATTGTAAAGAGGGCACTGTGTATGAGAATAACATTGATGATCTTAGCAACCACCTTAATGGTTTCCATGGTCTTGTGCAAGCTCAAAGTTGGAAGATAGCTTTAATGTCAGCTCTGGAAAATATTGCATTTCTGCAAATTAGTGAATTCCAGTACACTTTTGGTAAAGGTGAATGAAGGATACTAGAAGGCCAAGGTGGATAGACAATAATTCTACCTTAGATCAAGGCACATTGCACAATTTCTCAGAGTACCAGATGATGGTAACAAGTTGTAAATCAATATTGGGCAATTGGAGCATCTCTTGGCCAAGTTTGTGAAGAAGGAAGAACTAGATAACACTATGGTTGTAAAATGCAGCTTCGGGTTAGGGTTTTACCCGCTTGTAGGTTGCCCGATGCAGGTCAGTATATAGTCAGTTCGGGCGAGCTCGAGCAAGACCAATTTTTAGAATACGAGTATGGGGCCCAGATGACCATATAACCATGTTAAGGTGGCTAAGTATGCTCAACATGCAGATGATAGATTTAGTTATGATACAATAGACAACAATTTATAAGTGTATACACGGGGTATACAAATGATTTTTTAGGTTAGCCAAGATTTTAGGCCCGAATCTAGGGCATTGCAATGTTTAGTATCTGTTTGGTATTTTCTAGGTATTTCATTTGCATGCAGCATAGGGATTTTAGATCACCGGATTGTGCCCATGTGAACCCAACTTGATTGAGTTTAAGGTTCAAGGCCCATTTAGCCTTCTTGCCTCAATTTCCACCTATAGAGTCACTTTAAGGATTCGAATTAGTTTTTACTTTGGACAGTCTCGATCCAATGTATATTGCACATACCCATAGGTGGGTCCCACTAGGTTGCGAGCTGTTAGATGTTCAGATCGTGTCACGTGGCAAGATCTAAGCCATCCATTCAGCCCTCGCTTCACCATCTTATTTCCAGAGATTTTCCACGATTTAAGAATTTACACCCATAGAGCCACCCCCACTTTCGATCACCGCAGGCAAGTCTCCGCCTCACCCCTAGCCACTGGACCGGCCCCCCATGACGGTCTCATAGCCAGCTTTTTATTTGTGCCACTCACGACCACCGGCACCACCACAGTCGCTGTCGGCGATGGAGTTTTTACAATCAGTTTCCACTGCCACAGCCGCTGCTGCAATTCAAGCTGTTTTCCAATGTCGATGAGCCACCCCCGGCCAATCCAACCACCCACACAACTTCATCATTCCAAGATCTACATTTGAAACCACCCACGACCACCGCCATGACCGTGATTGCCACCAGCAACGCCGCGACACATGTGGCAATTCTGCCTTCTTTCCGACGGTATTCCGGTCAGCCAATGGCCGAACTCTGCTGATCGTCACCACTAGCACCTCTTCCTTGATGCCCCCTATTGATCCTGACCGGCAACGACCTCAGCCTTGTTGTCATCGGTGTTTTCCGACGATGGGCACCGGCCTCCCTTCCAAATCGTTTGCCTGTTTTCGCATTCGCCTGCTCACGTTCGCTCACACCCCCCACCACATGTTTCGCAGATGCAGTCCGAGAAGGACCGAACATGTTATATTTTCTACCCAGTTAATTGTTATATTTTATTATTTACCCGGTTACATGGATAAGTGAAATTCGAGTGTTTTTACATACCCTAGCCGCCATTTCATTTTATTTTATGAAGGACATCCTCTTAGCCTTCATTCGCATCTTCTTCTCCTCTTCCTTGCCAGTGCGAGCATCCTCCTTGTTTTGGGTATTTTTCCTATCTTCTTTTCTCTTTCTTTCTTCCATTGGCAAGTACGTAGAGTTCATGGTTTGACATCACTGTTTATTTATTTGTTGTTGTTGGTGGATATCATGATCTCTTTAATAACAGTTGATTTTATGTTATAAGTTATAAAAAATTATATTAATCTTAATTGATAATCGTGAGGATTAAGGTTTGAAATCAATAAGAAAACAAACTAATTTTTACACGACTGAGATCCATGGGCCGATGGGTTTCCCTATTTGGCGAGATGGGCAAGCACAGGCAAAGCTTCGCCGGGAATCAGTGGCGACGGTCATTCCTACGTCGGAAGATGATCCTACTCTCTTCGTCGATCAGTGTATGGTCGATCTTACACGTGTGGATGCTGGCCTGGGGTGGTTAATGGCAAGAATAGAGGTAACAGCGGCAAAAATAGAGCAAACGGCGGTGGGTGAAGAAATCCGGCCGTCTTGGGTGGCGATGGGTTCCAATATGGTAGGGGAAGGTCAATAGGGGATGTCGAGGATTGTAAAGACTGTAAAAAAAAAAAATTTGTGGATACAATCTGAGAAGGACCAAGCATGTAATATTTTCTACCCGGTTAATTATTATATTTTATTATTTACCCAGGAAGGCCGCAAACTTATAGTCTAAAAGTTGAATTGACTCTAATTGACTAGAGACTGGTCTAAGCTGGGCAAGGCAACACACAAGTAAAACCCTAATCCGAAGATGTGGTACATGTGTAGAGGTGTTGTAAAACCCAGTTTTGGGTTAAGGTTTTACTTAATTGTTTGTTACCCAGTTCGGGCTAGTCTTAAGTCGATTTGAGAAAGCTTGAGTTAGAACAATTTTAAGAATATGAGTATGAGGCCTAGATGACCATATGAGCATGTTTGGGGGTTGAGTATTCTTGACTTGCATATGATATTTTCAGATATGATATAGTACAACATGAGTTAACAGTGTATACATGAGGTATACTTACTATTTTTATGAGTTAACAAGGATTTTCAGAGTTTTACACCCATAGTGCCGCCGCCACTTCGGTTCGCCACCAACGGGTCTCTGCCTCGCCCCAGGCCACCAGACCGGCGCCCTATGACTTCTTCATGGCCAGCTATCACCCCGTACCCATGATCACCACTAGCGCCACTGCAATCACTGCCAGTGAGGGAGCTTTGAAGTCAGTTTCCCCACCACTGCTGCTGCTCGGGGCATTTTTTGGGGTCGATGAGCCACCTCTGGCTGATCCGACCACCCTGACAGCTTTCCCTTGCAGGGATCTTCCATTTGAGACTGACACCGACCTCTGCCATGGCCGTGATCGCCGTCAGACCTGGCCAGACTTTGCCGATCACCACCAACATCACGTTCCATGTCCAGTGTGGGCGTATTCTGGCGACAGGCATTGTCGCCCCGGTTCGGCCCTGCTTACCTGCGTCACGTTCGCGTCTGTGTTTGCCTGTCGGATCTTGTTCACCAGCCCGCCTGCCTATGAATGAGTCCGCCTGCCCATGCCCGAGTTCATGTCCGGTTCATGTTCGCCCAGTCAACCCAACTCAGCTTTTCAGCTAACCCAGATTGAGTTGGTTCAATTCGGTTCGGTCTAGTTCAGATTATTTCGAACCGTTTTCATCCGTTCTAGCACGGTTTTCGATAATTCAAGAACCTCTATGTTTCTTGTGATGCATATTCACATGATTTACCATGAATGGATGTTATGATTATTTTTATTTATTTATTGTTTTATTTATTTATTTATTCATTGTTATTTATTTATTTTTATTTATATGTTTCTCATATATGATGAATGTTTAGATGAACATTTGCTATTATTAAAATTATATTTACTTATGAATGTTAGTCTTATTACTAAATTGTATATATATTTATTTATTTACATATTTATTTATTTATTCATTATGTGTATGCTATTATTTATTTGTATTTAATGATGTATTCTTGTAATTTATGACTATGTTATTATTAACATTCATGATTAATGAGCATTAACTATTTATTTATTTATTTATTGAATTATTATATGTTTATTTATTTATTTATATATTTACTAACACGAGCATATGTTGATATTTACTCGTGTTTACCTATATATTTATGTAATACAATTATATTATTATTTTATGATTAGAGTATTGTTCATGTTTATATATTTTTTATTTATCTAATTATTTATGAGTGCATTTTGTTGTTTATTTATTTATTTATTATTTATTATTATTATGCCTCGATTTTTGTTCCACATGTTTAGTTGTAGGTTTGTTAGTACTATTTTCTTTATTATGATGTATTGATTATATGAACACACATTATAAATATGCATCATATAGAGATGTTCGTATTTTACTTATTAGTGGGTTTTGATGTAGGTTTCGGAGTCTGAGCTCGGCGTAGATGTGCAGATACACTTTGGAGCTTGGACCACATGTTCGTAGGACTCTCCTTCTCTACTTGACTTCCTAAGTGTTGAGTATAGCCGTGTTTTAGATGTAGGTCAACATCAGTGGCGTTTTATTGGATCCTTTCGATGTCAGGCCATTTAGCTGTGTTTTCTACACGTGTTTAATAAAACTACAAGTATGAGATCCCTTGCTAGTTTTCGAACTCAAGTTTCAGAAATATATAATACAAGCCTCTTCCCTAAGCCTATTATATAAGTACATACATTTTTACAGATTTCACGAATAAGAGAATGAGTGGTACAGAGATATGTATGGACCGCACTAGTACTCCTTCAAACCCTGAGGTAGTGCAGTGTATGTGGGTACTACATAATGTTGTACATTTCTGGAATTTGTGGAACTAACTTAAATGTTCCTTTTGCCACTCGAGTACCATGGCGGGTGATATGGAAGATGTGAGGGTAGTAAACATTGTATGTATGAATATGATTATGAGTCGTGCATGCGAGTCGGCACTTTCTTAAGTATGTTTGCTTACCTCTCCAGTGTGAGGCAATCTTGAAGTTTTATAAGTTTTAGTAGGTAATGGAGTACCCATTTGCCAGTTTGTATTAGTTATTTTTCGGACCAGTAACATTCATTACTCATATTTTTCATATAATATATGTAGGTCTTGCAAATCTTGAATAGACTTCGGTGGAAGGATAGATAAATGCTACACACACTTGAGCACAATGCAGTTATTTACTTTCTTACTTTTATTTATGTTTGATGTGTTTATTTAATGGTGTCTTCCATTCTCATGACACCAAGAAGATTGTTTTGATATATTTTATCTATCGAGTCGTATCGATTGACAACTTTAAACATGACTTGACTCAATCGCAATATATTTGATTCGGTTCTTAAGTTAACCACAATTGGGGTGTTCCAGGTGTTGCCTCATTTTGCGTGTCGATGCAATTAGATCATGATGCAGGTTTTACCTCTTTGGTACGGTATGTGGAGTGAGCTCCCTAAATTAGGAATCTTCTACTTCATCCCTGCTTGGCTCTATGAGTGAGGTTTTCACCAAGTTTTAGACATAGGATGGAGTCAGCCGTGTTTTATTGGATTCCTCTGATGCTAGGCTGTTTACTCTAATTTTTTTGTAGTTTAACAAAACTTTAATGATGAGATCCTTTGATGGTTTTCAAACTGGAATATGTAGAAAACTTGTGATATAAAGTAGTGCAATGTAAGTAGGTTAGTGTGAATGAATACATTTTCAGAAATCGTGACAATATTATTGTTTTGAGCCACTTTAGTATTATGACGGGTGATATATAGTGGATGTAAGAATGTAAGCGTAAGTATGTATGGATGTATATATAAAGTTGTTGATTTGATACGACATTTTTATGATACTCAGCCATGTTGGCCTAAGCTTACTACCTTGTGATATATTCTAGAAGTATTATGATTTCTCATGAGTATTAAGATATTCATTGGTCAGCATTATTTTATCAATAGTTATTTTTAAATAGGTAATCAAACTTGTTTGGTTATTGACAGTTTTACCCATATATATGTGTAGGTGTGTCTCATATGTGACTGGTGGAGGTGTATGGATCGATAGACTCATGGTGAGGGATGGTGCATGTGTTTGTATCACAATTAGTTTTGTTTTGGACCCATGTATTTGGGGTAGATGACTTATGTATTTAGAGATTTTGGGACTTATGTATTTTGGGAATTACGGGTTACAAGATGTATGTATGATGGTCAGGTTCCATAAAGCCTATGTTGGCGTATTTGATATGCTACGTGTGGTCTATGATTTATTAGTATATTATTATTATCGTTGTGTAGGTGTTAATTTTAGAGCATTCTAACAATTTTTTATTATTTATTAGAATATTATTATCACCAAAAACACCTTGCCCACTCGGTGGCCAACCAATTTAGTGTAGCCCCACCTACCGTCGCAACTATCATCGTTGCTGGTGATGCTACCTACCCCGATGATGATTTCCCTACTTTTAGGCCTTTTCCCGGCCAGCTGGTGGTTGGACTTCGTCGAATATTGCCTCCAACACACTACCTGTCTTCCCCTCTATTGATCAAGATCAGTGGCAGCCCGTGTTGTCGTTTTCTAGCGATGGAACTTGGGGCCCCATCGCGCCCATTTGCCTGTATCCGTGTTTGCGTGCCTGCTTGATCCTGTTCGCCCAACCCCGCATCAGCTCGTCCACTAGTCTAGACCCGGCTGAGCTAATTAAGTCCAGCTAACCCAACTCAGCTGGTTGACTCGGCCAAATCGATTGGATCTGACTCAGCAAACTTGCCAATTGATCAAAGTCCTTTTTTAGTCGTTTTCAGCCCACTTTCGTGCGTTTTTCTACCGTTTGTGCAATTTGTGACTCCCTACACTATAGATGCATATTCACATTATTTGGCTTACTTTGAGGTTACAAGGGTTTTTTCTGTATTATTTATTTATTTATTCATTATTATTTATTTCTTATTATTTATATATTTGTTGATTATGATGCATGATTATATGATCATTTATTATCATTCAGGATGTAATTTGTAAAACTTGTGACTCAAGTCAGAGTTTTACATTAGCAAACCAATCGGTTTAATTGTCGGTTCGAGTCTAGTTAGTTTTAAAAATTGCATGCTAATTTGAGATTAGCCGTTAGTTATAAACGAGGAGGGTCAGGTGTACTTGACTATGATGAAGCTGACAAAAAGATAATGAGAAATGAGTTATCAGAATATATTACAATAGGTAGTTTTTTTATTTTATTAGAAAATTACTTTTAGGCTCAATGACATATTAGAATGCGTTACAGAGAAGTTTGGGTGAGTTATTATTTGTAGAACATGTCATTGAGATGTTATGGTGTATATAATATTCTATGAGATTTTTTTCATATTTTTCCAGATTTTCTTAGAATTCATTACGGTAACTTATTATTTTCACTTGAGATGGAGTCGAGTTAAATTTTATTTACGAGACTACCACCGAGAACTTACCCTAACCATTTCCTCCCCTAAACCCCAATCGGTGCCCCCTTCACCACCCCGATGTCACCGTCGACTCCGCCTCCGGCCACCACATCACCGCCAATTGACAACCACCGTCGTGTTGCTATAGGATGTAGTAAAATAAATGCTAAGGAACTAATTAGGTAAATAAAGTATTGTACTCTAATGACACGTAGTGTAGGAATCTTGATAGAGATTGATGTATGATTTGGTGTGAGTTGTACATTGATGTGTGTGCTCTATACGATGTGTGAATGCATCATAATCAGGCATAAGCTTTTAATTTGATGTGTAGGTAGGAGTATAAGTTTTCCGCCTAGGCACTTGAACACGATTAGAGCTTCTACCAATCTGTTTAGGACTCACTTCTAGTTTGGCTTCTATACACTGCCCCTGTTTTTGTTTTAACAGGTAAGCAAACATGTCTAGTGGTAGATTTATTATATACCACTCCACATACGCCATCTAATCATATGAGATTTCTGGATTAATAACCCTCAAAGTTGAGATCCCTTGTGTTTCTTTTTGAAACAGATCTAGATCATGATGCCTTCACACCTATTATATTGAAATCCCTACCCAGGCCTATTAACATATAGTGTTTTGTGTTTTCAGTGAGATGTGAGATAAGGAAAAATCGACAACCGCATTTTGAGAGAGGGCATGTGTTCGTCAAAGTGGGGTATGGAATTGGTGAGCTCTGTTTCATTTACGAGGGATCCTGATAACTGTAACGACCTGACCCAAAGTGCAACGTAATGGGCCAAGTCATTTCTTCAATAGTGGTTAACCAAGTTAAAGATCTATAGTCCATTCTCACTTATAAACATGATCTTCTCCCAGTAAGTATTAGATGTAGGATTAAGTTGAGGGATCTCACAATCCACCCACCTTAGGAAATTTTGTTGCCGAAATTCCTACACTTAGCCCGTTGCTAACCCCAGCCTACAACCTTCTTTTGGCCTGTGACCGGCAGCCTAGCCAATGTCCCTAGTCCAGCCCACCATCTAACATGTAATCGGGTTGCTTTGATACCATTTGTAATGACCCAGCCCGAAGTACAACGTAATGAGCCTAAGTCATTTCTTTAAAATGGTTAATAAATCCACAAAAAAAAATTAAATATATAAATGCTTGGAATAATCTAAGTTCCATGAACCGAACAAAAATCCCAATGCCATGCAAACAATCTCGAGAAAAGAATAGTCCAATAATAGAGTCCTCCAGCTGTCTGACTCTACCCATCCTTCCATGCTTATACCTATAGAGGCAATTCCGAATTAGTGATAAAAACACTAAGTTGTTCTCGAAAATATGATAAGGAGAAAAATTGGGGTTTTAGAATCTCCCCAGCTTGGGAATTTTTGTCCTCTTAAATATAATAAGGTTATGAGGAGAAAAATTAATGGTTTTTTTAAGCATCGCTACTCATATGCATAGCTAAAGTGGGGCACACTATCCCGAGACACTGTATCTAGATCGTGCAGGTATCCCATACCACCCATACTACCTAGATAACAACTCTGATTATAAAGGCGCCCCATATACCCTCATTGGCTAAGTGTCACGTGCACCTAGCATGACATATAAGTGGCACACCTATAATTACTTACCAATATACTGGGAGGGTGGCCACCCATTCAGCTACAATCCTATGTATGCGCACAAATGCTACGTGGCCCTTGGCTTGTACTTACCAATATTTACCATTGACTAATACTCTCAGTATCACAAGTGCATAATGAGCTGTCTTGCGCCACAACGCCCTGTCACCCCTTTTTGGCATGGGGGCAGGTATTTAATCTTTCAGGGGGTGCTGCCGTGTGTCTGATTGAGTCAATTCATTCACCCCGGTTGTGCTTCGGCGTATGGTGGTCGGATATGAACTAAAGTTGACCAAGACTCCCACATAGTAATTTTTTTAAGGGTGCTGTCCTGTGCCAGACTGAGCGAATTCTTTGACCCCGGTTACGCTTGGCACATGGTGATCGAATGTGGACTCAGGCTGACGAAGACTTTGAAATCGAAATATATAATATTTCAAGTAATTATACAAACCTGGTATTGTGATGAGGAACCCACAACTATGACACATGATCCTAAAACCTTCCCTTTGTGAGTCAAATGTGCTTACAAACTATCCAGAGGATATTTCATTTAACATCAACAGAACTCTCCTTTATATAGAAGAATATGTGTAGAATTCAAGAAGTCACTATATTAAATTTTATTAATATGTGTGGAATTCAAGAAGGTACTACATTAAATTTTATAAAAAAGAATTTAATCACAAATAATTATATTAAATGCCAACAATTAGTTTGATAATGAAAAGTCAAAAACTTACTATTTACTTAATGTGAATGAATGTTAAATCACACTCATAATTCCGAATCCCAAAAATTTAATAAACAAAATTTATTTAAAATCATTCATAAATATCATTGTACTGATATGATAAAGGTCAATATTAATTTTTAAAAATACTATTTAGTTAAACATTATTTATGATTTGTTCTTAAGATTTACAAAACTCTAAATAAAATAACCTAATTATTTTTTTCAGGGTTTTACAATAACTCTACCTTTAAGTTCCTCAAACCTGGAGAAGTGTGGAGGTTTACCGCTACTGCTATGCAACACATGTCTAGACTTGTGGTTTTAAAGGGTACTAAAGGGACTTGCATGAGAGTACTCTGCCCTTATACACAGAGCCAGAAGTGATACAAAGGATGTAGAGGGCTGAAAGGACAGGGATTGATTTTCCCGCTTAAGGGATAGTTTAAAGTGGAAATGAATGAGATGAGATAGAAAGGGGATGCTGTTGTGCGAGGTTTACGGCTCTTACTTTTTGCCCATATGAGAGATTTTATGAGGAAGAATAATGAGGTATACATTCAATAGGAGGGTTAGCACTCCTGTGTCAGTTTGTTATTAGTTATTTCTGGACCATTAATACTCGTAATTGACAATTTTTATTATCTATGTAGGTGAGAACTGCGAGGAATAAGACCGGTCAGGATTGTGGGGGGCAACACTAAAATTTGGCATACATGTACGTGTTGAACGCAACTAATGATGATGATTGTGAATTGTTTGAATGATGCAAACTTAAATATGATTTTTGTGTATGAATAAGATGTGCTTGTGAATAAAACTGTGAATGAAATGAACAGGTTGAGTTATGGAGTCTAGGCTAGGCTCAAAAGATGAATGAAGTAATGATAGCTGGAATGCTGAGAGAATTGTCATGTTTTTTATTGTGTTTTCTACTTTTATTGATATAAATATATACTACTTGGCATTGACAGGGTGGTCTCTATTGTACTTTGAGGGGAGACTTTATTTGTTTTATTTTAAAAATAATTATTTTCTTTAAACTTTTTACTGGTTTGGTTTGTTTTAGACATGATTGCATATCAGAGCATGCATCTAGAATAACATTAGAACCTAAGTATCTCATCCATGCATTGTATGCTTGCATCACTATCTTGAGATACCAAGGGTAGATCTCGGGCAGCTTATCGAATCAAGTAGATTATCAAACAGTTTAGTCGCCGGTAGCATTTCTAGATTGGTTCATGCGGTGAACCGAAAATGGGGTGTTACATAATTACTTATTAATATTATTATTTTTCTTATTCATGCTTATCTTAATTCATTATTTATTTATTTATTTTTCACTTGCACATATGTTATTATTTGATTGTGTTAAATTACATGCTCATGTATTTGATAGCTAGATTGTTATTATTCATGATTAATTGATATTAACTATTAATTAATTTATTTATTTATGAATATTTATTTATTTATTTATTATTTACTCAGCATATGTGCTATTATTTTCGCGCTCTTAGTCACATACTTATATAGTATAATTATGTTATTATTTTATTAGTTATCTCTTATATCCATTATTTATCTATTTATCCATTAATTTATTAATTTGTTTACTTACTCCAATATTCGTTGTCATGCCTCATTTATGTGCCAATTATTTAGTTGTAGATCTGTTTTGCATTGTTTCATGATTGTGTTGATGTTATTGTTGATTTGAATACACACCACGACTATGCATCACATGGGAGTTATCATCAGCCTTTTACTTAGTAGTGGGCTTCAATATATGGTTCAGATAGCTTGTCGTAGAGGTGCCGATACGCTTGAAGCTTGGGCCATAGGTTTCTTCTAAGATTTATCACTCTAGTCTATCGTGGATTTGATTTCCAGATCATAGGACATGTTGAGTGACTATTTTATTGGATACCACTTAAACGGCCCATTTGAACGTATTTTGCTTCCATGATTAATAACCTTTGTGGAGGAGATTCTTCGTGTTATTTTTTTAACTTAGCTCCACCTCACGTTGTTTTTGGGCCTACTTATATAATTCCCTTCCTAGCCCTACATATAGTTTTTATCGAGCTTTCAATGAGCCAAGAATTGGAGAATTTCACCTTGAGTATATAGTGAGCGGGCCCATACACAAGTCACAATGGGCTTTGGATTAGTGAGAGGGTTGTTCCATTCCCAAGAGATCTAGAAATCTAAACAACTTGAGCTTCCTCACACTCGGAGAGGGGTGAGTAGACGAGTATTATTGTATACAACACATGTCTAGACTTGTAGTATCAAGAGGTGCCGAACATGACGCTTGAAAGTATTCAACCAATTGTGCTCGAGGGCAGAGTTATATGGAGGTTTGGAGAGGGCTTAGGTAATATGCTTTTCCCCAAGAGTGGGATCGGTTGTTGCTGAGGGAGGCTTTATCAAGAGTTCCACAATAACTATTCAGTTCAGGGTGTTATCGAGCCTGCAACTTGATGACTCCTCAGTAGATGCTCTTTGAGTGCTCCCATGGAGATTATATATATGGTTTTCTTCCTCGTGGAAATCAATTTCCACTTGCCATTTTGTACTAGTTATTTTTTAAACCATATTGCTGAAATTTTTCTTAATATCATATGTGGTCTTGTATTCCTCTATGTTGGGTCGGCTTTGGTAGAAGGAGAGATGCTACACCCATTTGTGCTCGATGCGCCATTATTTTCTTTCATTCTTTTGTTTGGATTTGGTGTGTATTCTTGTATATTTAGTTAAGGGTTAATTGTGTGTTTAGTGGTGTCTTCCACTCTCAAGACATTAAGATGTTTTGGTCTATTTTCTTGTTTGAGTCTTACAGATTAATTGATTTATATATGATTAGACTCTAATTGTAACAACTCCGATCTAGTTCTTAGATGAACTAGAATTGTGGGGTTACAGTTAGGGTTGGACTCCTTGGCTTGTGATGATGTCTTTGTGTATTTAATTTCTATTTGTGGGGTATGTAGAAGAGGTGACCACAACCCAATATTTACTTTATTGCAAAATTTACATCATTTAAAAATAAGTTACCTAAGTAAAAGGTAGAAACTAAGTATGAGAATTGGATCATGCATCCACATTATAAGAAGCTCAACTTCTTAGTTGAATTGGAGGTGTTGCTTCGTGTAGCTCAGAGTGAAGTCACCCTCTTAGTTGCAAGGGGATATTGCCATTCTTGTGACTCAGAGTCAAGCATTTAGGCTTAAGAGTAGGAGATTTCATATGATAGTATGATCAGCACACATTAGTTGCAGAGGAGGTATTATTTTTCTTGTGACTCGGAGTGCTCATTTAGGCTTAAGAGTAGGAGCTTCATATGATAGTATGATCAGCACACATTGAGAACATAAACCCTATAAAGTTGCTGTATTAAGCTCATTGAGGGTTGAAATCCACTATTGTAAAGTGTGTACGCCCGTGGTCTTGAATAACTATAAGAATTATAACGTCAAGATTTGGCCTGTTCATCTAGTCGAATTGGAGTGTTATAGAAATGATAGGGTGGTTTTTGGAATAATTAACGTGGAAGTTATATTTGATTTGATTTCCCACTATTTAGCGGTTTTGAAGATCATGGTTCAGTTACGCTTCAATTTAATAACTGCCACTATTTTATATTATATATAGCTTTAATATGTACGATGTTAGTGCAAATGTTGCAAGTTCAGGGAAGTTCCTAATGCTCTCAAGTTGTTGCTTGAAATGTAAGTAATTTTGTGAATTGATGCTACAATTTTAGAAAAGTTATGATTTCAGTTCGTTTGTTGTTTGACTTTTAACAGTTTTGCTTACTAATTTAAAAGTTGTATAATTACTGTAGATTGTCATGAATTTTGAATATCATGGTATGATTTTTTATGCTAATTGTATTTATTTAACATGCATTTAGACATACTACCATGCCCAACCCAAGCTGGTTATTGTACAACAAGCTTTCGCAATTAAATGAAACGACCAGTTTATGAGGATCAAAGTGAGGCTAATTCGGCTATGTGAAGTATTTAGTACAAAGAATGATAAAGATTTCATAGGAATTAATACATATGGTTGGATGAAGAGGTAAAATCTTAATTAATGATTTTAAAAATTATTGGATATCATCCTGTTTCACAGTTGTTTTTGTACTAGGACACTTCTGTTCATTCTTATATTTATAGCAATATCTCCACCAAATTTCAACCGATTCTTAACAAAGGAGTTGCACATCAAAAATTTTAAAGTTACCAATGCAGTTGATGTACATAGATTCGTCGATAACAAGAAAATTCGTATTACTAACAACGCAATTTTTACAGAAATTTTCATTGATGATCAGATGTTCGATCTTCCTATTAATAAATTCAATCTTGCCAATATGGCGATTACAAGTGAGTGTTGTGATAATGAAAGTAATCTATCATGTAAGGTTTTTATGCTGTTGATTTATATTACTATTGACCTGTAAGTTACAATGAAATTACATGGTTCATTACAGATATATTTTGTATAGTTGCTGCAGTTCGGGCAGTTGAATATATATCAATTATTGGTGCAAGAAGTGTAGAGAGATTTGCGAACTATTAATCAAGTATTTTTAATTTAATTTAAAATTGTATGCATCTATTGTAAATTTTATTTGTCACTTAAAACTAGAGTCCATTAAAAACTTTGGGGTCATGAGCTTCAATGGAGGGGACACTTGCCAGTAATCATTATTACTTCTGTAACTGTAAAAACAATTAAAGGTTAGGGAAAGACACTGGTATTTAATTTTCAAAATTTATGTTTAATTAATTTTGGATTATTGTCACTAGGAGAAATAAAGCTTGATAGTATTATCAACTAAAAGATATATACTGATTTGGAAGAGCTTGGTATGAGTAATCATGCATCAAGGTTAGGAAATAATAGTTATATGTAGGATGAATATAATTGCTGATTTGTTTCTTATGGATTTGATTTGTTTTGTGTTTAGATTCAAAATTGAAAATCCTGGTCAATCTCAATTGGAAAGTCAGTATAGATCGGTTGAGAATGAAGCAAATGTTGTTGAGAAACACGTCCATTTAAGATATTAGTATTTCTATGGGAAAATAGATAATAAGGAATTATAATGGGTATTTTTATCATAAGTATTATAAATATGCACTAATTTTATTTAATAATTTTGTAGTATACATTTAATATTATTATTGGGAAAGTTGCTACTATTAAGGATAGCATTTGCTGATGTTATTTAGCAGTGAGGATTGTCCAAAAGGGGGTTACAATTATTGAAACTGGTCATTACTGTTCTAAATATCAAACAAATTCAGTAAATCCTGTTTACAAGTTTGTTGTTTGGTAGTTTTGTTTCTCTATGTTTAAATTTAAGAGTTTTAGTTGTTCTAATTTTGTATTTAAAAATTATAGATATATTCTCTCTAAGGAGGTTGAAGATAATTAAGGGAACACAAATCTTGTCATTGTAACGACCCGCCCGTTCTGAGTCACGAGCTAAGTGTTACTATATAAAACTAAGTGTCTCGTAAATTAATTTTCTATTAATTTTCAATCATTTTAAATATCACTATAAGCTCAGAATAATTTAAGCCCATGAACTGAACTAAAATCCCACTGCCATGCAAACAATCTCGAGGAAAGAATAGTCTAATAATAGAGTCCTCCACGTTATCCCGACTCTACCCATCCTTCCATGCTCATACCTGCGGAGGCAATTCCGCGTTAGTGATAAAACCACTAAGCCGCATAATTAAATGAAACAAGTCAATATAATCCCTATTATCATTTCTCGAGACTTTTAGTAGTTATGAGCCTATGCTGAGCTCTAATTATGCTGGGAGGGGTGGCCACCCCATCCAGTTACAATCTCATGCATGCGCACACACGCTACGTGGCCCATGGCCTGTAGTTACTGATATTTGCCATTGACTCACCTCTCGGTATCACAAGTGCATAATGAGTTCGTCTTACGCCACTGTACCCTGTCACCCCTTTCGGCATAGGGGCAGGTATTTAATCTTTCAGGGGGTGCTGCCCTGTGTTGGATTGAGTTAATTCATTGACCCCGGTTGCGCTCGACGTATAGTAGTCGGATATGAACTCAAGTCGACCAAGACTCCCACATAGTAATTTTTTAAAGGGTATGGCCCATGTGTCAGACTGAGTCAATTCCTTGACCCCAGATTGCACTCGGTGCATGGTGGTCGAATCTGGGCTCAGGCCGACCAGGGCTGCCAAAAAGGGAAAATACAACATTTCAAATAATTATACGGACCTGGATAGTTCGCAACTGAACTCGCAACCACGACCAACGATCCTAATCTGAACGAGAAAATAAAATTATACATAAGTATAATTTTATTCGAGTAGAAATACATGCAACTAAATGACTTAATATATCCTTATTAACCCTTGATAACATAAAGCATATAGCATTCAACAATATTAAACATTAAGTTCTCAACCTTTACAACAAGCCTAGCTAGGTTATTAATCATTTATGTGACCTAATCACTTAAGTCATACTTTACATTTTTAAATTAATTATTTAAATCACAATTCATACTTAACTAATGATAAATAATTATTAACTTATAACCAAGTATTTAATTACCATTATTAGTATATTTTCCTTTGAGACGATAATTACTTAACCAACGATCTCAACGATTTAGCTTACGATTTTAAATCTTTAATTACTATCATTATTAATACCAATTTAGTGAGTATTAGATACTTAATTCATTAAATAAAAGCTTGGGTATTCCTATAATAATTTATTAACTTTTTATAAACTCTGAATATTTAACTGGCAATTAATATCGTTCTATTAAATTATTTAAAATGATTTGTATTATCCTAATTCAATGATAATACTAATTTAAATTATTTTAAATTGTTCAACTCAATAAAGACTCGAACTTTATTTATTTTCCCTAAACTATTTAGGTTCAACGCTTGTGATCAGCGCACTATTATAGTTTAATAGCATATTTTTCTACCTTACTAACTCGTTATTAAAATAATCAACTTTATCTATCTAATATTAAATTTAATATGGTAAAGGTGAAATCTTTATTTCATTAATCACTTATAACCATCCGATTTAAATTAATAACTTATAGTACACCGATTAATTATCAACAGTTTATCATTACCATAATTTTATTACTCATGGCGATTTCGTACAATAATTAATTAGCTTAGCAACCATAACCCATAATCATTAGAAATAATAATATTAACACGAGTTATGTTATAATGCTTGTCATTTGGTTGTTTAGTTACTTAGGCAGATATAAGCTTTGCCATTTCTAACTCCATGTCAAGCCTCTGGATATTTTTTTAAGGATTTATTATGAGTTAGTATTATTCTTGACTCGAGCCGGTGGCGAGTCAAATTTTATTTATAAGTTTACCACCAGAGTGTTTCTTCTTCCTCCTGCCAACACTTCTCTTTCCCAAACCCCATCCACCCACCTATGCAAGTTGTCGCCACCGCCGCCGATCACCTCCGACTGCTATCGATTGTCGCCACCCAGTCCCGCTGTGCCATTGCAGTGTCGCCCTGTCCAACCCCAGCCGCCTTCCAGCCACCCCAAGGCCGGCATCGCCACGCCTAGTGACGCGCTTGCGTTGTCGATTCAGCTGCTGGCGAGTGTTGCCCGTCGCGATCGGGTGGTCGCCTCGACACCCTCGACCCTCTAGCGATCTTCCCCAACCAGATTCGGAACCCATCGCCGCCTAGGACGGCCGGATCTCTTCACTTGTCGCCGTCGCCTCTATTTTTGCCATTTGTTACCCTAGGCCGGCATCCATACATGCGAGATTGGCCATAAACTAATCAACAAAAAGAGATTAGGATCATCCTCCGATGCTGGAACGACCGTCGCCATGACTCCCGGTGAGGAGGTAGCCAACGTGGACTGTGCCAGCGGCAAGACAAGGTTTTCTGGGCTTGAAATTCTGCTGTGTGTTGGAGAAAAAGGATGCAACACCGGGTTGCAGAGGAAAGCCACTGCCTTTGTCACGTTCTTGAACTCAGTCCCACCAACCTGAAGCAACTCCATCAACCTATTGGAGCAAGGGACAAGGCGAGCCAACCCTTCGACCAAACACCCAGAGGGGCCGTCGGGGAATGTGGGGATCCCTGGCAACGCTTCCCCTGCTATTTTCCATCTTGCTGAACTTACGAACTTGTCGACCACGGATGAATCTTAGTTGTGTAATTTAGTTTGGTTTTCTTGTTGATTTAAAACCTTAAGTTCCCATGATTATTAAAACTTATTATCACTTAATATTAATGTAATTTTGATAACAATTTATAACATTAAAATCATCTGTTATTAAAACAGATCATGATATCCACCAACAAACAACAAAATAAATGAACAATGATGTCTAAACATGAACTCTACGTGCTTGCACATGGAAGAAAGAAAAAGAAAAGAAGATAGGGAAGGTACCAAAACAAGGAGGATGCTTACTCTGGCAAGGAAGAGGAGAAGAGATTTGGAACCAGTGATGGTGAAGAAGAAGTAGCGACGGCTAGGGTATGGGAAAACACCCCAACACGAGAATTTAACCGGGTAGAGATGCTACCCAACTCCCTTAAAATATCCCACTTTAAAAAAATAAAAATTCTCTAACGTTCTATCCTTCCCAGACTGACTCAAATATTTTTAAACAACATAATCAGTCATAATAATATCATTCATTGTACCGATATGCTAAAGGTCATAATTGATTATTTTATAATATTAATTTTTTTTCAAGAATTAATTTAATTAAATAATATTTATAGTTCGTTTTTAAGATTTACAAAACCCTAAATAATATAGCCTAATTATTATTATTATTATTATTATTATTTTTTGGGGTTTTACAATCATGCTCGATTAGTTTGCTCAAAAGCTTTTTAAAATTAAAGCAGACGAGTATCTGAAGTCATCAACAGTTGACAGCCACAATATTCAACCTTTCTTGCATGAGATTTGTAATATTTGTTTTGTTTTTAATGTAAAAACATGTGTGAATAATTTGGAAAAGGGAAAAACAAGTTTCACAATATGTCGATTTTTTGCTACTCTGCGTGTTGTTTCACACATGTCAACCACTAACGGAACCCCTCTAAGTGTTCAAAATTCTTTTTTACGCTTAGTTTTATATTCTATGTTATTATCTTTGGTTCTCTGGGTATATTAATTCCTCTTAGGCTGAATTTTGTTATAAATGGTCGTTTTATTAGTTTTGATAATGTTAATCTTTATGAGGGAATAATGGTATTGGTCTTACTGATTTGCACTTATTTTGAATTGTTTGTCATACTTATTATTCGACAGGTTGGTTTTAGAACACCAGGAAACAATGTTAACAAAAGTAATATTCAACCTTTGTATACTAAGTATTTTTAATTAATGATGTTTGGTGATGATGTTTCAATTTATCAATAGTAACTTTGCTTTTGTGTATAATACATTCTGGTAACCCTATATGTAAGTCAAAACAACAGTTTATGTTTATTTTTGTAGGTTAAGAAAGAAGGTAATGATAATGCACTTTTCATAAGAGTCTTGTGAAGAGTATAAAGTAAGCTAATTTTCATTTTATGAAATAGAAACACAAAAGCAATATAAGATTTGAAGCATAAACCATTTAATTAGAGATATAAATTGTTTTTGTTACTAAACAAAAATTAACGATATTATTTAGAAAAGTTTTAGTATCTTCAAATTATTGACAGTATTCTCTGGCATTTTTATAGGACACTGGAAAAATTGGGGATGTATCGTGTGAGAAATTTAGTAGATCTTCCAAGAGAATTAAAAAGCGAAAGCTTATATATGATAAGCATTGAGTTCTGTTGTGAATATTTTGAGTTGTGACAAGAATGTATATGTACTAAATTGTGACCTGCAATTTTTTTTGCATATGGAATTTGTTATGGGGAAATTTTATTTTAAAAATATGTTGGTATTTAGTTAGTCCAAACTACTCAATTAATGAATTACCATTCTATTGTTGCAAAAAAATAATTTAAGTAATGCACATGCAATAAAAAATTAAAAATTTAACTAAAAACTTACATGGTTTTTCATTTGCAGCTTTGCGTGTATGCCAGAATAGATAATGTCCTATTTTTTAATAAAAGTACTGTCAATTACATATAATATGCAAATTTTTGACAAAATAAAAATTTTGAATACTTTTATAGTTTTTATTTATATTTTATAATTGCAATTAATTCTTCAAAGAAAAAAGGTGAAGTTACATATATTAATATAATCTAAACCTTTAAAAAAGTTGTTTATTTAATTGAGTTTAATGTAGAGCCGGTTGTTATGTTTACACTAGCAAGTTCAGAAAATACTGACCTTATGTTGCTTTATGTTTTTTAGCCTGAACCATAGTCAAAGAGAAGAAACTACAAATTCATCCATTCAATTTACTTGTTCTTAGTTTATTGTTTGAAAGATGAACATGAACCGGAGAAGCTTATTGTTCATGCCGTTTTATGGGTTTACGTGAAGACTAAATGTTAGGGTTTGACTCCTGGACACACAATGCTGCCTCTATGTATTTAGATTTTGTATGTGAGGTACGTGGAATAGATAACTAGAACCTAGCGTTTACTTTACTATAAGATCAGTATCATATAAGAATAATTTATCTAGCTCAAAGGTCAAAACTAAATCTAAGAATCGGATTATGCATTAGCATTATTATGAAAAGCTCAACCTGCATTGGAAGTGTTATGTTTGTATAGTTCATAGTGATTATTGTATCTGTAAACTCACCCTCTTAATTGTAGGGGAAGTGTTGCCTTTCTTATGACTCGAAGTGCTCACATTAGGACCCTTGGGAGTAGAAGTCTTCCAAGGTAGTATGATCATCACACATTATGTATGTAATAAGCTCTATAAGGTTATCATCTTAAGCCTTCTTGAGGATCTGTACACATGGCATGGATCGAGATCAACCCTTATGTTTTATGACCAACCAGACTATGTGGAAGTCACAATAAGTATGTGATGAAATTAACTAAAATTCTTATGATAAAAATGTTTAACTACACCTAGAGTCGTGCTATGAAGAGACAAGAAGATGATGGAACTAGTTTAAGTATTCACCAAACAATATAGGGAATGATAGAGAGTAAACCCACCCCAAACCTCCATCTTCCACTCCCTCCTTTTCTCTCCTTATTCGGTCTCTTTCTCCCTCTCCCTTTTCCTTCTTTATTCTCTCTTTTTTTCTCACCCACTTCAGACATTCTTATTCTTTTTGTACCTTCCCTTATTATGCCTAGGAAGGAGTGTATGAAAGAATATACCAAGAATTCCAATATGTAAGAATGAGAGATGGATAAGTCTATGATCTAGTCTCTATCATTTCTGTATGACTATGTATTTTCCATGAAAGTAATAGAGTTACCCTATTAAGGAGAAGATAAAATAGTACACACAGACTATGTCTAGAATCTTGAACTTGAGCATGCAGAACCATTCACCAATAGGGCAAAGATGATAGGTTGGTAAGATCATGTGAGATAGACTATATGATGAGTGTTCCATGTTGGAAACTCTCAAGATGTATTCACAACTAGAGGCCACGAATGGATCCGTTTTCTATAGATCACCTTTACGACCACCCCTAATCGTAGATCGACAGAGATAGTTGGGTCATAGAGTGCCTAAGAATAGACAGATGATAAGACGGGTAGGTTATTATCTGCAACTCATAGTGTAGGTACACAGCAGGCAGACCTCTAGTATAAGAAGTGTGGTACCATAATAAGCCCATGGAACTCATGACCTTTCAGGAGCATGTTTAGTCATAGTCGTTTGGCCAGGAGCATCACGACCTGAATCAGAATTGTTAGGAGGTACAAGTGGCAATATGAGAGCGATGTGACAGTCAGTGATTATAGTAAGGAATGAGCTAGTATGGGTAGGTATCATATGAGGCCAGTATTTCTGAGCTGACCCATGCATCCTAGGCCCTGCATCAGCAAGATAGAAGATTGTGTAGAGCAACCATGTGCCCATGCTGTCAAAGGAGATATAGGGATGTTTGTTGGGGGATTACATGTGTCTACCATACATGTAGAGAGTTTGGGCATTGTGTAGCTGCATACCCTAAACAACCACATAAGTACCGGGTGCATCATGCCACAAGATTTTGGGGGTACCCAGAATGCACTACTTGCTAGGAGCATCACGTTTGCATAAGCCGGAAGGGTATAAAGGCATGCTTCCACCTTGACCAACCGGGACACCGAGTCTTGATGTGCCCTAGGCGTGCCCTCAGAGTCATCAGTACAAACATGACAATATAGTACTTTATGACTAACCCAGGTATTCCTCACACCCCTCTTTATGATTGATATTGTAGATGTATCCATGCCTCCATAGACTAGATTTTTCTCTTTATATTCGTGATAGGAAACATACATGGTTTGAGACACAACTACTCTTGGAGAGAGTCATTTTCCGTTCTTCCAAATGCACCACCTTTATAATTTTGTTGTTTTTATAACATCAACTATGTTGTAGTTGGCAATATGCTCCGCTAGGAAACAAAATTAGTATTATAAAACCAAGACTAAGTAAGGGAGTAAACAGTTAGAGCGTGGCACACTCTGCTGAGTTAGTGACATACGTAGGAAATAGTTAAAGTGCAATGTCGTCTAGTGAGGCACGAGCGGTTAGTGAAAGTAAGCCAACCTCATTTAGTTCCTCTTGCATGAACCAATAGCATCCCTGAATCCCTATACAAATGTGCTTTGAGGCGAATTCTTAAGAGATCACTAGTTGCCCTAGTAGATCCTAGAGACACCATGATAGATACTCCTTTTGTCATACCCTAGTACAGTAGAAACTAATGAGTTATGCATCAGTAAATTAGAATCATGATGGGACCCTAGTGGCAACCTTAGAGATGAACCTTGATACGAGGGTAAGAGGTCATCTTAAAGGTTGAGACCAATTGGCGAGAGAGATAAACACCATAGACACCAATGTAGTAAGGATGTGAAGAGCCACTCAAAGGACTACAAGGCTCAAAAGATTACATCCTGCTTAGCCTATGACAGGTTCAACCCAACTTTACAGATTAGAAGATGTGGGAACCAGATGGAGTTGAAGTACATAGAAAGAATAGGTCTGCTAGGTAATTATAAATGTATGGTGCCGTAGAGGTAAGAAGCCTGATAGCTTGAATTTGATTGGCATCCGATTAGCTCGACTGGCGTCTGAGTAGCTCAATCGCCGTCTAATTAGCTCTACCACAATTCGAGCAGCACAACTACTAACTGAGTACCTCAATCGCCACTTGAGTAGCTTGACAATCGTCTGAGTAGCCCAACCATCATTCAAATAACACGACTGCAACTGAGCTGGTATGCTATAGTGAACTAGCAAGCGGTAAGATAGGAAAGAGCATGGTAGAGTCTAGTAGTTGCATGGAAGAAACAAGAATACGATTTTGTTATATGGAGAAAATTATAAGAAAAGGAATAAGGATTGTACAACATGACTAGTAATTAAGTAGTAAGGATTAAAGATTGGCATGACATTGACTTGCAGAATATGCAAATAAGATAAGTAAGACTATTGGCTTCATAGTACGAAAGACAGGTAGTATAGAGATAAACATCTAGATAGATCGATGGACGATAACTAGCATAGCTGGGCCGAGCTTAGCGATCCAAATTGCCTACCCTGACATACAGGAGGGCACCAGAGATTAGAGATGCGGGTGTGTAGTATTATGTAGTTTCATGGTGTACACCTTTAGTTTGTAGTAGCCTTCATATGGCCATTTTATATCCTTACTTGTGAGTCCACCACAGTATTAGTAGCAAAGTGAGTTGAGATAGTGTAATATAAATTTCTGCGGGATGATCAGTTACAAACACAAACTAAGGGATATGACACCTAGGTTACAAAAATCGGTCGATTCCACTCGGAATTGGCCGATTTAAATCGGATAGGAGGCGATCCGCATAAAAAAAACTAGGTAAATTGGTCTTCGGCTCAAATTGGTTCATGAATCAGCCGATTCGAACAGATTCTGGAATTGGCCGATTTGAGCTGATATCGGACGAGAGCAGGGAGGTGGCGAGGGTAGCGACGGGTAACCCGGGGGTGGGGGGGTGGGGGGGCTAGGACGGGCCGAGGGTGACGATAGGGCGACGGGGAATGAGGCGACTGGGCGGCGAGAGCGAAGACGGGGCAGCAGGGCAGGGGGCGAGTGGGGGTGGGGGCGAAGGGGCGACAGGGCGGCGAGGGAAGTGACGGGGAGGGGCGAGGGCGAGGGGGGGGGTGAGATGGGGGTGGGCCTGATGGGGGGAGGCGGCGGCAGCAATCGGTGGAGGTGAGCGGCATCAAGGAGAAAAAGGGGGGAAGAAATAGCAGGTGGCATTCTCATAATTAAAAGTCAACTCAAATCCGACTTGAGTTAAAAATAATAACTAACTCCAAATAATTTTAAAAAAATCCAAAAAATATGGAAAAATATCATAAAATATAATACACATCATAACATAAAAATGACAATAAAATAACATGTTCAAAACTAATATCCCACTATTTTTAACTAAGTTGAAATTTTTGTATTGGATAGATTCAACTGAACCGATTCCTGACCAATTTAGACAGATTCGATCCGATTCAATGACTCCCTCAGAAACCGATTCAGTGCCCGATTCCAATTTTTACAACTATGTGTGACACTTATCCAAACTTGCTATGGGTTCGCGTTGACTCGAGGTGAGATAGTTGTTCACTACTGTTCCTCATCCACTAGAATGCATGTATATAGTACTCAATGAAGGAACACTTGTCTGCTATTTATTGATTAGCCTAGAGCTCAAGGAACTATTCTTTGGGATGCCTACATTGTAGTTTCTAGAGCTGATGGTCAGATCTACAGTAAATGACAACAATGACACTTCAGAATAGACACTACTTTGACAGTCCATATTTTTTTACACATACCACCTTTCCCCACATACCCATTTCAAACTACGTAGCTTTAGGTGATGGCATATTGACTATACTTGATAGGTAGCCTCGTTGGGTGGGCATTTTTATGCTCCATTAACACATTTCACGGATTACACTCTTTCCATACTTTAGTTTCCAGGGCCAGTCTTTAACACTTGTTTTGGGGTATCCCTCTACATGTCTTGATACGATGCGAGATGAGCATGACCATTAGACCATGAGACAGAACCCGTAGTGCAGTTCCCAAGGTCGTTCCATCCACTTTAGAGTGAAAACCCTAGGTTAAAGAATTTTGGGTTAAGTCATACCTCATTAGGTATGACACTCATATATCTTTAAGTGCAGCACCTAACCCATGACATCACCAAGCCATCATCAAGGAATTTTCCTTTTCTTCAAACCCCCCCCCCCCTCCCCCGCCCCCCTTGTTCCCTTTTTACATTTTTCCTCATCTCCTTGGTCACTCCTCTTCCTTCCTTGGCCCCATCTATCTCCCTTCAAGATCTCCAAGCCGAGCAAAGTCCTAGGGTTGTACGTCTTTGGGTGGGAGGCCCCAAGAGCCTTGGTTCGTTAGAGCAAGCCCTCCCCTCCTTGCTTATTTGGTGTCATATCCAACTAAATTGATGTATGTCATTATTCTATGATTTTTTCCTTGTTGCTAGTTGAGTTAGGAGTAAATATGTGGTATAGTTTTATAATTTTTTCATCTGTAAAGTAATTGCTGATTGGTGGTCACTATTTTAAACAGATATAGTAAAAAATTCACAAGTCATGTTCTAGAAGGCTATGTCTCCACTCTTATAGCAAAATGTCTCATACTTATTTCATCAGTAAAGTAATTGTTATATGCCCACTTTTTAGGTTGCTTACCTATAACACCATATTAAAATGTGGGAGCATTTAGCTCAATAGATTTTCCGTTAGAATTTTTCCACGCCAAATAGATCTACCATGCTCCAGAAACAACTTAGCCAATACCTCCTATTCCCAACTCCACTTAGGCCACAATACTGGACCTCAAATCATATCGAATTCAAGCCCATAGAGTTTGCAAGCACTGCCCACTTACCCAGGCCCATTTGATGTCTCCAAGCTCATGAACAACACTTAGTAAAATTAGTGTGTGGCCTGTGAATACTTTTCTTCACACCTTAGTCAGACCTTAGTGGCCTTGTTTACTATATTAGCCCATGGGACAACACTTTGTAATTTTTATACTAACCCTTTAGAGTATCAGGCTTACATACCTAAACTTGAGCCAATTTTGACATCATTGGATCCATCTAAAAAATCATCCGGTTAAGTCCATTTGAAAAAATAAGTATGAGACATTTCACTAAGGGTAAACCCTAACAAAGGTTTAACAAAGGTTTTTTTTCAGTCGTCCATATGTGTAGGTATTGCCTCGTTTGATGTGCTGATGTAATCCGATCGTAATTCTGGTTTCATCTCTTTCCTAGGGAATGTGGAGTGAGCTTTCCAATTAGGACGAGAAGCTTGACTCATCCAAGTCCGTTGAACTCTTCTGCTTTATCTCTGCATGGCTCCTTGAGTGAGGTTTTCACTGAATTTTAGACATAGGATAGAGTCGGTGGTATTTTATTAGATATGTTTGATACCGGGCCTTTAGCCGAAGTTTATCATAGTTTAATAAAACTTCAACGATGAGATCTCTTGATGGTTATTGAACTAGAAGATTAGTAAACTCATGATATAAGCCCCTACTTAAGTGTATTATATAATTATACGCGAATTTTAATGGTTTTCACAAATATTAGAATGAACGGTATAGTTACATATGAATTGCACTAGTACTCTTTACACCCCAAAATTGTGCAATGTAAGTGAGTACTGCAAATTTAGTTCATTTATAGAAATCGCGGCACTACCATTGCTCTGAGACATATGAGTACCGTGGTGGGCAATATGTGGAGGATATGGGGGTGTAAGCGTAAGTATGTATGTCTTAAGTATGAAGTAGTTGATTTGATCTGACATTTTATGATCTTTGCTATGTCGGCTTAAGCTTACTGAGTTGCAATGTACTCTTGAAATATTATAATTTCTCGTGAGTATTAAGATACTCATCACTCAATATTGTTTTATCAATAATTATTTTTAGACTGATAATCAAACTTTCTTTTTACTGATAGTTTTCCTTATATATATAGGTGTGCACTCGTCTTTGTGACCAGTGGAGGTGGACAAATTGATAGGCTCCTGGTGGGCGATGGTGTATGTATTTGTATTGTGCTGAGTTTTGTATTGGACCCATGTATTTGGGCTGTATAACTATGTATTTATGGATTATGGGACTTATGTATTATGGGAATTACGAGTCAGGTGATGTATGTATGATGAGTAGGTGCTCTAAAGCCTATTTTGGTGTATTTGATATGCTATGTGTGGTTTCTGATTTATTATTGTTGTCGTGAAGAACGTTGTTAAGTGTTTAAAGTATACAATATTTACCCATATTTTTATTGTAATTTTGTACTCTCCAGGTATAAACATTATTAATTGAGTGATATTTTACTTTATTTTTTAGTTAATTAATATTTTATTAGATATGCTTAATTTTGGTGTTTCATTGTAGAAAAAAATGAATAAATTAAGCTTTAGAATTAAAGGGTCATGACACTTGGCCCCACCCTGGTGTTCAATGGAGTCGAGGAGTTGGAAACTTGAAGGGTCATCATAATTAATTAGACTATCTATTATCTCTACTTCTATATAAAGGGGTGGCAATTTATTGTTTGAGATATCACATCTCAACTTATGGTTTAGAAGTTTAGTAGATGAAATAGTTCTACTTTTGTAATTTTTTTCTCTTTCATAATGAAAATTTTTTTTTATATTTTTTTATATTTTTTATTATGGAGTAGTCTTTTATTTCATTCTAGAGAAGAATGAAACTTAATATGATTTAATTAAATTCATTTCAACCTCTTACTCCTTTATTCAATCGAATTGTTTGAATTATCATGTTCTAAATGCTAAGAAAAGATTGATTGCCTATATCTTAGATCATGAGGTTTAATTAGATTTTGAGAGAAATTAATTAGATTAGTTATTGATAATTCATCATACGACAAGTTTTTTAACTTGTTTGTCGTTGTGATCGGGAGATACACAACACTGTATACGACTGTAAAGTAAATCTTAATGTATTATTTTGTTGATTAATTAGTTATCACCGAGAGGTAAAAATTAAGGTAAAATAATAGAAGCATGAAGGAGCGGGAACTACCATGTCATATAGCTATCCTAGATCGACAATTCGAGGTAATAAAAGATAAGGGTAAGATATGATGAAGATTAAATTCATATTAAGGGAAATTCGACTCTAGAACGAGTTTTACATTTTAACTTCTCCTTAAATTTATTACTTAGATTTGTTAAGTTAGTTATTTTTGTTTTATTCCTCATTTTATTTTCTTTAATTAATTATAGGAAATTCATCTCCTTATGGGACGATACTTTAATTTATCATTATACTACTTGTTTTGACCGTGTATACTTGCATGATACTGAAATTATTCGATCAGACGTTAACTTTAGGGGATTATAGCAATCATCCACAGGGTGTGTAAGACTCAAAGTTCCTAAATATAACAATGAGTAATTAAGGTATGCAAGATGTATTTGGATGTAGTTATGTGTGTGATAGAGGAACGTGGATTTGAGGAGGAATGTGTATTTGGATTGTGAGTTATGGTTCACGCTGTTTGTAGCGTCCACGTGAAGACCGAGTGTTAAGGTTTAACACCTTAGTATGCGATGATGCCTCAGTGTATTTAATTTTTTTCTGCAAGGTATGTGGAATAGGTAATCGCGACCCACTCTTTATTTTACAGAGAGATCAGCATCATCCTCGACTAAGTTACCTAACTCAAAGGTTGAAACTAAGTATAAAAATTAGATCATGCATCCACATTACAAAAAAATGCATTGGAGGTGTTTCATTTATATATTTCAGAGTGATCATTGCATCTGTAAAGTCACCCTCTTAATTACAAGGGAGGTGTTACCTCTCTTGTAACTCGGAGTGCTTATTATTATGTTTGTAAGCCTTGTATGGTTATTGTCTTATGCCTTCTTTAGGGTTGAGATCCGCTTCTATAAAATTTGTACGCTTGTAGTACAATAAATAGTCTTTCAAATTATAATATCAAGATTTGGTTCATTCTTTGGCCGAATTGGGGTGTTACATTTTTCATTTAAATAGTTATAACAACGAAAAACAAATTCTGCCTTTCTTTCTAATTCAATGTAAGTGTGAGGAATATTTTTTCCTTGAAAGGGTGGAATGGTAAGCTTTATTTAACCTGTGTTATGATCTACTTCCTCCCTTTCTTGACAAACATGTCGTTGATGTCTTTGTCTTACTATTCTAGGGTCTCTATCTCTCCTCAAAATTACATTAGAAGCTTTGTCATCAAAATCTTTTAATTTTTCTTCTTCGGCAGCTAGAGAAAAATGGGTGGTCTCCACTTAGGTTTTCTTCCTCGAGGTACAACACCTAGTTGCAAGTTAGCAACTCTCTCTTCATTCTGACCCAGACAATTTCAAATATTATTGAATTGCTCATTCATATGAGCAAACTGCTTATGCTTGACTTCGAACAACTTATTGTACGTCGAAATATGATTAGTTTTATTTCCTGATATGGTGAAACACCTGCAAACAAGTGTTAGAAACGAAATCCTCACTCACTCCCTTGCATGTTTACACTCGCAAATACGTCACTCAATCGCACTTGTTTGCTCACAAGTATTGGCTTTTACCCTCTAATTTCCTTACGCACACTGCTTTTTTTCACTCAAATTTTCTCCTCAAAGTTCTTAAATAAGCAATCTAAAAACCTCTCCTTTTTAATTTTTTCCCTCGGTTTTTGTCAATACTTCTTTCTTTTCCTTCGGTCCTTTTTTGATGATGGAAGTACTTTGTATATAGTAGTTAATTTATTCTTTTTGCAATTTTTTTGGAAGTTGAGCCTGATTTCATTAGGAGGTTTTCTTTTTGGAGTCTTAAATCTTGGTCAAGTCAAATACGAAATGCACACTTATAAGAATCTTTAACCTTTGACCAAAAACCCATGATGCACGAATCGGCCGATTCCATGCGGAATCGGCCGATTTAAATCGGATCGGCATCGCGCCGATCCGATTTCGGCCGATTCTGACCGATTTAACTCGGAATCGGAATCGGCCGATTTAAATCGAAATCGGTTTTTTTATGAAATTACTAAAATACCCTAGGTATGATTTTTATTAAATTATTTAAGCATGGGTAAAATGGTAATTTGGATTTTAAAAACCTAAAATCAAACCCGCTCCCCCCACGCCGCCGCCGCCCGTCCGCCCGCCGCCGCCTCGTTTCCGCCCTCGGCCGTGCTCCCCGACTCCGGGCTCGCCGCCGACCGGGCTACCAACCTCGCCGCCAACCTCACAACGTCGCCGCCGAAGTGTGGCCAGACTGAATCGGGCTGTGACGCACGAATCGCCGCCGACTGCTGCCGGCTCGGGCCGCCTCGCCACCGCTGCGGGCCGCCGACTGTTCGTCCGACCGGGCTGCCGACATCCTCCGACATCGCCGCCGACCGGCCGGCGGCGGCGGCGGCAGGGGGTAAAGAGTGGCATTCTCGTAATTAAAAGTTGACTTCGAGTCTAACTCGAGTCAAAAATAATAATTACTTCTAAATAATTTAAAAAAATCTTAAAAAATATTTAAAAATATCAGAAACTATAATACACAGAATAATATCAAAATAACATCAATACCCAATTTTAATATATTTATATTATAAATTGTCAAATTATTATATATGACCGATTAAATTAATTTGGACCGATTCAACTGAACCGATTCTTGGCCGATTCAGACCGATTCCGATTCCGATTCCGACTCCTTGGAAAACCGATTCCGATTCCGATTCTGATTCATGCAACTATGCCAAAAACTACATGGCCTTCTCTTTCTATAAATATGTAAAACATCTAAACTTGTAGAAAAAAATGTCAAGATCAATTCAAAGGTTTTTTTTTCAAGTTGTATTGTTTTTGTTGTCTCTTTTTCAAGTCTTGAAGATTTAGAAATCCATTGGCGAAAGTGTCGATTGATACCATATTTCTTGGTTCCAACTGAGAATCTCATCAAGTGGTACCCTTGTTGAACTCGAAACTTGCAATTGATAGTTAACATGTGCATCTAATGCGTCCAATAAAAATTTTAACCTTGTATCTATTATTAGCTTCTTTACCACAATCCTTGGGTTATCAAAAAAGATGGTAGGAAAATGTGGGTTGTAATATTTTATACCTCCACTGAGAATTTTTGTCCTATTAAAATCTGTCAAGGGCTGGCAAGTCGCAGGATGTGTTTGAACTACATGTTCCAATGATGCATAAGATTTGTCTCCCAATTTTGAGTCGAGTGGTTCTTCTAATTCCTTAGCATCATGGTTGACACATGGTCGCATACCAAGATTAAGGTGATCGTCTCGGAAGAAGGGGATTCAACAGGTTGTGAGCTGAACAATAGTCATGGGAGTAAGTTGTGCCTGTGAGAGCTGATTAGTCAGGTCATGAGTTGAGTCAAATATAACAATGCACGACATAGGAGGCGACTCAACACTACTAAGTTGTAGACATGTGGGTCCGTCATTAAGGATTTTAATTGAAATCAGTGCAATTGGTGCTTGTAAGTTGTCAAAGTCCATATGAGTTGTATAAGTAAGAGACGATTGATTTTATTGTTGTTATTGTGGAAGATAGGAAGGAGCCGAAAAGTCAAGATGAAGGTCAGCCACAACCATTGCTGCCTGGTTAATTGTGGACGGAACAAATTCTGTAGAAGGAATTCATTGTAGCAAATAATTGTTGCATATTAGTCCATCAGTCTTCCGCAAAATTAAACACAAAATTAATTTATTCTCCTTTTTTTTACTGCAACGTGAAATTCAGCAAGCTAGCAAGTCAAGCAACAAGGTATAAAGAATAAGTGAGTGGACTAATTAGCTAACAAGATCAGTGTAAGCCATGGCTAAAATTCATGTGAGTGATGGTGAGAGGATAGGTGGTGGTTGAGGTGGAGGTGGGAGTGTCGATGGCATTGGTTTGGTGAGGGGCAGGTGGCAGTGGAGATGGAAGTGGGAGTGTGCGGATTGGCGATGAACAGCAACTGCACATGGCATACACCGGCACACCCGTTCTGATCCACTTGATGAGATCCTGGGTTGGAACGTTGAAATATAGTATCAATCGACACCTTGTCATTGCGTTTTGCTAATCTTCAATGCTTGAAGAGGAAGAAGAGATAACAAGAACAATTTAACTTGTAGAAAAAAATAATTGTTTAAATTGATCTCATTGATTTCTACACGTGTAGATGCGTTACAAAGTTATAGAAAGGGAAAGACCACTTTGGTCAAAGCAAACATTCTAATAAAGACTCTATTTAATAGTTGACTTGACTAAGGCTTAAGACTTCTAAATGAAAACCTCCAAGTTAAGACTCAGCTTCCTACAAAAATTACAAAAATAATAAATTAACTATTATATACAAAATACTTCCATCATCATTTCTCTATTCTTTTTTTAAACTGAAACAAGACACAAAACCTAAAGATGGGTAAACCTTGTTTGGAAGCCAAAAGCTTTGTTACAAAATGTTACAAACCTCAGTGATTAAACCACGAGAAAACTACTCCCAGATTGTCTAAGGAAGGTTTGGAAGATGATGACTACTGACCTCTAAATTATATTGACTCTTTTGCTTTGAAGAGCAAGAAACAAATATTATAAAGGCTTAAAATTCAAGTAGTTGCACTTGAAACTTTTGCTTTGATGATCAGAGACTCTTCAAAACTTGTTTTTGTCTCATAAAAATGGTTTCATAAACGAAAGATATAAATAAATTTCGACTAGAACCACAGTTGCAGTGCCCTAGCAACTGGCTATCGGCACTGCCGTAGTGCGTATCTAATATTGTGGCACGTGAACCTCAAGGCAACAGCACTAAATTCCGGGGCTGCCGGGGCCGTGGCACTCAGTTTATGTGAGTTCACGTATTTGCAGTGCCCGGCGTTCACACTCTGGGATATCAATGGCACAACACTGAATTAATTTAAAACACATCCAGAACTCAACACATGACGCCCGTACTCGCGGGCTCTCACTTAAAAAGAAATTCATGTTCAAACAGTAACCCAGCAGTGCTAAAACCATAACCTAAATTTCTGAGTTTTATTCTTGTTCATGTTTCATGTGTCCTATGTTTATGATCCTTTGAACATTATGTGATGCTTATATGGTGTTATATACTTGTTAATAGTGTTGTTAGCATATTCTATGACAGTAGCATCATGTTCATGTAATAAATAGCATAGCTTGTAGACAACTAAGCTAGTTTAGGTAAAGATATTGATTTATATTATTGTTACTTGGACGGTTGCTGTAAAATCCTTGCCCTTTGGCTTAGGATTTTACTTATTATTTTGTTTAGTTTGGCCTTTGTTTGGATTCAATTTACCTTTTGGTTTAATTTGGGTTGGATTGGTTTTTGGCTTTCGGTTCTAAAGAGAGTTGTAGTATCTCATGCCTTAGTTTGGAAGGCTTTGGCTCATGTGGGTAGTTGTTGGTGTGGTTTTCTTTGGCATGCACTGCATTTTACAAGTAGTTAATAGGGCCCGTTTACACATTAGAGGTGTGTTTAGGGGCAGGTGTTTTAGCCTTGCATTTAGGGTCAAGATGTAATCAAATACCTACATTGATATGACCTTTAGTTTGTTGTCAAACTACTTCGTGAGGTATGTGACCAGCTTGACTTCATACACATTTGGAGATTTCTTTAGTCTTGTATTGTTACCAAAAGTCATAAAATTTATATAAATAGAATTTAATTAGAGCCATAAAGATGTCTTGACCATGCCATATGAGGGGCTGTGTCCCTTAATTGTACATTCATATACACCCCTTCAATTCTCTATACCAAGATACTTTCTTTTCATTTCCTTTTCTTCTTACTTTTCTATGAAAAACTTTATCCTTATAATAAACACATCTTTCTACCCTAAATTCTAAATCGTATTACTATCATCCTTCCACCTTTTGTTGAGTTTTCCCAATATTGCTTTCAACTGGAGTTCTCCAAAATTGGCATTAAAGTTGGCAGCATGTCAAGGTACTTGTACGTCAACTATATTTTAAAATATATATTTCCGTCATCGAATCTGTGGTGTGCATTATTTTTTTGAGGAAGGTATTATTTGATCATTTTTTTCTAACATTTGATGAAAGTCTATAACTTTTGATTAGATCTGGAACGTTGATCTTGTATACCTATAATTTGGTTAAATCTTCAAATTTCGTAAGTTTTGTACTATGGTTTTGTTTTTTTTATAATTCATGCATGTTATATTTTTTATTCATCTATTGTAATTTACAAATATATTTAACAATTGATTAAAATGAATCTTATCTTGTTTGATCACGCATTCTCATTCATGCATCATATAGATTGTGTTAGAAGTTGAGTTGGACTTGTTAATATGTCACGTGGTTCAAGCTTGCCATTAGATTACGTGGAGCCTAGAGACTTGTTTAGAACTCATTTCTTATTTTGCGCTTATCTGATGGATGAGTTGTTTTATATCATAGGACGAGCTAAGTGTGGTGGTTTTAACGCAATCTACTTAATTTGGGTCATTTAGATGTCGTGTTTAATAACCTTCGGGGATAAGATCTCTTGAGTTATTTTTAAAAACGAAAAATCCAAAAGCAAGTTGCCTTCTTTCCAAAGGCTTATTAATATTATTATTATCTACCTAAGCTTACTATTATTATACTATGTTTTTACGATTTTTAGAGCGGGGAAATTGATGGAAATTGTTTTAGGCAAATCCCACTTTGGGGGAAAAGTCCCACGGGGCGTCTTGTTGAGGAGCCCAATTGTTTCATTGTTAATGGGATCGATGCAGGGCTCTACTTTCTCTTCTTACAGTATCATTTTCACCCCTGCGTATATAAGCTTCTCACACCCAGAGAGGCATAAGGTTACAAGTATCGTATTTTGCGTCATATGTCAAGACTATGATGTACTTGACTTGGCTTTAGAGCTTAGAGTAGAGGAACATGGTGGAATTATAGAGGATAGGAGGGAGGGTGTTGCCCGATCAGCTGTGGGTTGTACACCAGTGTGGCTTCCTTTAGGTGTGATTCTTCTTGTGGCATACTATCCCCTCTTCTTTTACTTTAATAGGAATTAGTGAGTTTGTATGCTAGTTTGATATGATACTTATTTTATTTTGTGGACCAGTTTAAAATGATACTTATTTTATTTTGCGGACTAATAACTTGTTGCATAACTTTTAAGTGATGCTTTTCATTATTTTTAATATTTATGTAGGTGGTGTGCCTAGAGTGTCGCTGGCAGATATAAGAGATGCTAAAGTCTTCAGACACATACACGCACTTCCGTTATGTTGTTGTCAAGTTGTTTTATGCTGCTTATTTGTTTTATTTTAGCCATTTAACATCTTTACTTTTCACTTAGTATACTAATATTTAATAACACCATGTTTTGGGAATTTATATTAATAATAATTTATGATTTTTTGAATAATGTTTATATTTCCTTTGTTTTTTCTTTTTGCGATTGTGGGTAGTAGTTATCTTCCGTCGAAGATGCCAAGTAGGTTTAGAACTTAAGGGGTTTTGTGGGTGTGGTCTTTAGATATAATAATATTAAATAATATAACATTTCTTTTCGGTTTAAGGATGAACTGGGTATGGGATGTTATAGAATGGTATTTATAGCTTTGTCTTAGTCAATATGAATGGAAGATTTCTTTGTGTATGTGAAGTGATCCCTAGTTTCCGCTGGCATGCAAGTTCTTGTTTGTGTTGTTTTTGTTATGCACTTATCTTTGGTATGGGATGGACTTAGCAAGAGGTTGATAGATATGTTGAGCATGACTCACAAGACTATTTTTAGAGATTTGACACCACATAGAGTTCTGAGTCCAAGGGAGGCTCATAGTGGTAGTGTGTCTAGATGACCTCCTGGAAGAAGAGGTTCATTTGGAGAATGTTCAAATGCTTGATGTTTTAATTCCCAAGGCGTCGATTCCACCTCATGACGATAGAACTCGGGAAGAGACTGATGATAACTTAAGGCAAGTACAACTTCCCGATCAGTGAGATCAGGCAGTAGGATGACTATGTTGGAGATGCAATTAGAGACCCAATAACAATTGAAGGAAACCCAAACAAACACCTAGCAATTGATGAGAGAAATAAGGGTTTGGCGAGATCAAATAAATGTCCTATTAAGGATGGGGAAAGGAGCGAGACACCGTCCTAATAATAAGATCACCGGTATTTCAGCAACCGTTACCACCACCTCAAGATCATGTGACAAGTAGACCATCGGTTCTACCGATGACAGTGACCCATGATGTAACTCCTATTTCATTTCATGCACCTATGCATGAGGCAGTGGAAATATAAGTGAAGGAGACACTGTACAATTTAAGAACCCTCGAGGTTGGAGAAAGAAGTACTCCTCAACAGGCAAAACCTAGTCCATGGCGGTTAGAGAAGCTTTTGAAGTATAGATGTAACACCTCGATTTCAGCTCACTTAAGAATTGAATCAGAAATGTTGCAATTGAGTCGAGTCATGTTTAAAATTGTTGGTTGGTACGACTCGATCGATAAAATAGATCGAAGCAACCTTCTTGGTGTTATGAGAAGGGAAGACACTGTTAATCCACATTAAAACACATCGAACATAAATAAAAGTAAGAAAGTAAATAATTGCGTTGAGCTCAAGTGTGTGTAGCATTTGCAAGACCTACATATATTATATGAAAAACCTCAGTCACGAGTGTTACTGGTCTAAAAAATAACTAATACAATTTGGCAAATAGGTATTCCATTACCCACGAAACTTGTGAAACTTTACGAATGCTTCACACTGGGCGGTAAGCAAACATACTTAAGCAAGTGCTGGTTGGCATGCATGGCTCATATTCATATTCATACATACAACGCTTATGCCCTTACATTTTCCATATCACCGGCCACGGTACTCGAGTGGCAAAAGGAATAGTTAAGTTAGTGCCACAAATGCCAGTAATGTGTTGCATTATGCAGTACCCTCATACACCCCACTAGCTCAGGGTTTGAAGGAGTAGTACTAGTGCAGTTCATACATATCTTCATACCGCTCACAATCTTATTCGTGAAATCCATAAAAAAGTGCGTACTCATATAATAGGCTTAGGAAAGAGGCTTGCATCATATATTTTTAAAGCTTTAGTTCGAAAACTAATAGGGATCTCATCCTTGTAGTTTTATTAACCTTTTGTAGAAAACATAGCTAAATAGCCTGACATTGGAAGGAATGTAATAAAACACCGCCTATGTCATCCTACTTATAAAACACAATCAAACTTGACACACAAGGAGTCAAGTAGAGAAGGAGAGTCCTATGGATCTGTCATCCCAGCTCCAAGCACTTTGTAACGACACGGCCAAAAGTGCAATGTAATGGGCCTAAGTCATTTCTTTAAAATGGTTAACCCAAGTTAAAGATCTATAGTCCATTCTCACTTATAAGCAAGATCTTCTCCCAGTAAGTATTAGATGTGGGACTCACTTGAGGGATCTCACAATCCACCCACCTTAGAAAATTTAGTCCTCAAAATGCCTATACTTGGCTCGTTGCTAGCCCAGCCCACAACCTTTCTAGCCTGTGACCGGTAGCCTAGCCAACGTCCCTAGTCTAGCCTACCATCTAACATGGAACTAGGTTGCTTTGATACCATTTGTAACGACCTAGCCCAAAGTGCAACGTAATGGGCCTAAGTTATTTCTTTAAAATGGTTAACCCAAGTTAAAGATCTATACTTCATTTTCACTTATAAACAAGATCTTCTTACTGTAAAGACCGTGGAAAAAAAAATTTATTATATTCGACTCGGGCAGGGAAAGATCGAACAGTAGAGAATTAATATTAATTATATTATATTCTTTACCCGGTTAAGTCTACCTGGTTAATTATTTTATTCTTTACCCTATTACCCTGTTAAAGGAATAAAATATGGGTGTTGGTGTGTTTCCACAAACCCTAGCGGTCATTTCATTTTATAAAGGACATCCTCCACCCTAGCTTTGATTCGCATTCTCTTCTCCTCTTCCTTGTTGGCGTGTCTTCTTCCTTACTTATTCTTCCTATCTCCTCCCTCTTCTTAATTTTCTTGCATGCATATTTTAATTGGAGAATAAGCTTTATAATCGTGAGGATTAAAGTTTAAAATCAATAAGAAAGAAACTAAACAAAAAGTAAAATTTAATTCGGCCGACGAGTCCCCTCTTTCGGCGAGATGGGGAAGCACAAGCAAGGTCGTCGGGAATTGGTGGCGAGGGTCGTTCCAACGTCGGAAGATGATCCTACTCTCTTCGTCGATCAGTGTAGAGTCGATCTCATGTGTGTGGATGTCGGCCTGGGGTGGTAAATGGCCAAAAATAGTAGCGGCGGCAAAAAGAGGGGAGACAATGGTGGGGAAGAAATCCGGCCGTCCTGGGTGGCAACAGGTTCCAATATGGCCGGGGAGGGTAGATAGGTGGTTGAGGGTGTCGAGGCGACCTCCCAATTGAGGCGACGACGCTCGCCGGCGGTGGAATCGCCGACGCGAGCGCACCGCTAGAAAGGCGATGCAGGCGTTGTCGCGGCTGGAAGACGGCCGGAGTTGCCGGGGCGACACCGCAAGGGCATGGCAGGGCTAGTCGACGACGATTGACGGTGGCCGGAGGTGGTCAGCAGCGACGGCGGCTTGGAGGGCGCCTGGAGTCGGGAACAGAGCATGCCGAAGAAGAAGAAGAAGAAGAAGGAAAAAATTACCTTGGGTGGCAATCTTGTAAATAATAGTTGACCCGACACAGCTCGAGTTAAATAATAATACCAACTCTTAAGTAACACCCGACTTGATACCGACAGGAGTTAAAAATAATTTGAACTCGTAATGAATCTTTAAAAATATTTATTTTAATGGGTTATGGGTAAAGTTACTAAACTGACTAATTATTTTATGAAATCGCCACGAGTAATAAAAACACGGTAACGATAAACGGTCGATAATTAATCGGCGTAATTCAAGCGCTTAAATGAAATTGGAGGGTTGTAAGTAATTAATAAAATAAAGATTTTACCTTTACCATATTAAATTTAATATTAGGTAAATAAAGTGATTATTTTAATAACGAGTTAGTAATGTAGAAAATAACTTATTAAACTACAGTCGGGTAGCAATCACTCGCGTCAAACCTAAATATCATAATGAAAATAAATAAAGCTTTAAACTTTATTGAGTCAAATAATTTAAAATAATTGTATTAATAATAGTTTTGAGTAATACCAATTATTTTAAATAATTTAATTGAATAATTTAATTAATTAAATTGATGTAAATAAAAGTAGCGATTAAAAATTATAATCGTCAACTAAATGATCAAGATCAGGGCTAAATAATTATCACGGCAAAAGAAAATTAAATATGTGTTATTAGCAATAATTATTTTATCAATTTTTAGGTATTAATTATAATTTAGATAATTAATTTAAAATGTGAAGTAGGATTTACATGATTATGTCACAGGAATAATTAATTTTCTCACTAGATTGGTTGATAATTTAATATTTAATATTTTTAGAAATTATATATATATTAGATATTTAGTTGCATGCATCCCTACTCTAATAAAATTATACTTATGTATAATTTTATATTTTCGTTCAGATTATAATCATTGGTCGCAGCTGCGAGTTCGAAATACCCAGGTCTGTATAATCATTTGAAATGTTTTACTTTCCCTTGTTGGCAGCCTTGGTCAGCCTGAGCCTAGATTCGACCACCATGCGTTATAACGTAATCGTGGTCAAGGAATTGACACAATCTAATAGAGGGCCGCACCTTTAAAATTAATATGTGTGTCCGTATAATTATTTGAAATGTTATATTGTCTGTATAATTATTTGAAATGTTGTATTGTCCGTATAATTATTTGAAATGTTATATTTTCCCAAACTGGTATAACAATATGAAATGTTGTATTTTCCCAAATTGGTAGCCTTTGTCGGCACTGATCTCATAATGAGCTGGGAGACGATTTTAACCTCAAGATGAATTAGGGGACCATGACTAATCTCAAAATAAATTGGGAGACCACTTAATCTCAAAATGAGTTGGGAGCCGTTTCCTAATCTCAGAATGAGCTGAGAGACAATTGTCTAATCTCAGAATGAGTTGGGAGACGATTTTAACCTCAAGATGAATTGGGGGACCATGACTAATATCAAAATAAATTGGGAGACCACCTAATCTCAGAATGAGCTGGAGTCGTTTCCTAATCTCATAATGAGCTAGGAGACAATTTCTAATCTCAGAATGAACTAGGAGACCCTGACTAACCTCAAAATGAATTGGGGGATCACTTAATCTCAGAATGAGCTGGGAGACGATTTTAACCTCAAGATGAATTTGGGGACCATGACTAATCTCAAAATGAATTAGGAGACTACCTAATCTCAAAATAAGATGGGAGCCATTTCCTAATCTCAGAATGAGCTGGGAGACAATTTCTAATCTCAGAATGAACTAGGAGACCCTGACTAACCTCAAAATGAATTGGGGCACCACCTAATCTCAGAATGAGCTAGGAGACGATTTTAACGTCAAGATGAATTGGGGGACCATGACTAATCTCAAAATGAATTAGGAGACCACCTAATCTCAGAATGAGCTGGGAGCCGTTTCCTAATCTCAGAATGAGTTGGGAGACAATTTTTAATCTCAAAATGAACTGGGAGACCCTGACTAACCTCAAAATGAATTGGGGGACCACCTAATCTCAAAATGAGCTGAGAGACAATGTTCAAATCTTAGAATGAACTGGGAGACCATGACTAATCTCAAGATGAATTGGAAGACCACCTAATCTCAAAATGAGCTGGAGACGTTTTCTAATCTCAGAATGAGCTGGGAGTCAATTTTTAATCTCAGAATGAGCTAGTAGACGATTTTTTATCTCAGAATGAACTGGGAGACCATGACTAATCTCAAGATGAATTGGGAGACCACCTAATCTCATGATGAGCTAGGAGACGTTTTCTAATCTCAGAATGAGCTGAGAATCGACTCTTACTAACTCTCAGAATGACTTGAGAGACAAATTACTAATCTCAGAATGACCTGAGGGATAATTACTCTTTGCTTGTGTAATAATAATAATAATAACGAGTGAAATAATAATAGGGATTTTATTGACTTGTTTCATTTAATTATGCGGCTTAGTGGTTTTATCACTAACGCGGAATTGCCTCCGCAGGTGAGCAGCTTTGGGACTTAAGAATAGAAGTGTGGTTGGTGGTTCTTTTACCAACCCAGGTATGGTGAATCGATAATAAAGTTGGACTTCCTTATTATTCTCTTGTGTTATAAATGTGGCTATGAGAAACGGTCTGAGATTGTGGGACTATTATTTTAAATTTTAGAGAGCATGATTAATTGTCATGATTCATATTATATGTTGCGAGACATATTTCCTATATTTCAGTTCATGTTCTGGAATATTACTGTTACATCAATTATATTTTTAAGTAACACTTGGTCCAGTTCGGGTGGGTCGTTACACACATCATCATATCTACGGTGAGCTCGGACTCCATAACCTATATCGAAACCCACTACTAAGTAAAATACTAATATCTCTATATGAAGCATGCTCGTGGTGTGTGCTCATACCATCAATACATCCTAATAAAGGAAATAGTGTTAACAAACCTTTAACTAAACACATGTGCACGCAAATCGAAACATAAATAATAATAATTAATAAATAAATAAGCAAGGAATCGAGTCATACAAATTCACATAAATAATAAAACATGAACATAAATAATACTCTGATAATAAAATAATAATATTATTATACTATATAAATACACGGCTAAACATGAGTAAATATCATGTGTAACACATGTTAATACACATATAAATAATTAAATAGACAAACAAATAATTAATTAAATAAATCAATAGATAAATAAATAAATAATAAATATTAAGTATAGTAATATAAATATTAAATATATGAACATATGCCTAATACATGTAAATAATAATATGAGTAAGAAATAATTAATAATAATCAAATAAATAAATAAAATAAGGTAAACACGAACAAAAAAAATATCTATGAACATTTACATTATCAATAACAATAATTAGTTACATAATCATTCATCACTGCCAACAATACAAATATTAAAGTAAATAATTAAATAAAATATTTAACAAATAAAATGATACTTATAACATTCAAACATACTCAACAATGTGAATATGCATCTAAACAGATGTAAAGGTTCTCAATATAGTCGAACAGGTAGAAAACGGAGCTAAACTGATCCGAACCAAGCTAAACTAGCCAAATGTGGGTGGCATTAACACAACTGAAATTGTGGAAGATCTCGGGAAAATAACATGGTGAAGCAGATGACATGGACAACTCGAATCTTACCACATGGCACCATCTAAATGTCTGGCAACTCGTGGTCTAGATGGATGGAGTATATGAGATATCAAATAGAACTATCCTGAACTCAAAGCTGACTAAGCTCTTGAAATTGACTCTATAGGCGGAGAATCGTGGCACGAAGGGTAAATGTGCCTCTAAACCCTAAATGCAATCAAGCCAGGCCCATTAGTTACAATCGATGATCCAAAATCTCTATGATGCGATGTAATGAGATACTCTGAGAAATCTCAAATGGATACGAAATGCTGCAGTGGCCTAGTTCTAGGCCAAAAATCTTGGCTAACTCATAAAAACCACATTTATACCTTATGTATACATTGTTAACTTATGCTCTACTATATCATAACTAAAATCTATCATATGCGTGTCGGACATAATCAACTCTCTATAACATGCTCATATGTGCATCTGAGCTCATCCACATATTCTTAAAATTGTTCTGGATTGAGCTTTGCTGAACCAACTCGAGACTACTGGAACTAGACAAAACTAAAATTGGGTAGAACCCTAAGCTGAAATTGAGGTGCCGAGAATCCTAGACTCAGAAGAGGCAAACAAATGGTTGATTACTATAAGAGAGTATTCGGGAGCATGGACTGCCCTATAGAGCTTTGGCTCATGTAACAACCCGACCCAAAGTGTAACATAATGGGCTAAGTCATCTCTTTAAAAGTATTTTACTTAATTAAAGATCTATAGTCTATTTCCACTTATAAACAGGATCTTACCCTTAAGGTATTAGAAATAGGACTAAGCTAAGGGATCTCACAATCCACCACCTTAGGAAATTTTTTCCTAAAATTCCTCTACTTGGCCGGTTGATAAGTCTAGCTCACGGCCTTTTTGTGAGCTGTGACCAGCAGCCTGGCCAATGTTTGGAATTAAACCCACCATCTAACATAGAACCATAAGGCTCTAATACCATTTGTAATGACACGACTGAAATTGTAAACTAATGGGCTAAGTCATCTATTCAAAAGTTGTTAACTAAGTTAAAGATCTATATTCTATTCCCACTTATAAATAGGATCTTACCCTACTAAGTATTAAATGTGCTGACTAAGTTGAGGAAACTCACAATCCTGTAATGACTAGCCGATTCCAAGCCACATGCTAAATGTTACAATATAAAACTAAATTGTCTTGTAAATTAATTTTCTATTAATTTATCAACAACATGAATAAATCTATGACCTAAATTTTTTTAAACCATACAAATTAAATTCATACTACAAGAATTAGTTAAAGTTCATATTCTAACTTAGGCCATGAAATAAAATAAAATATAACTAATGCTTGGAATAATCTAAGACCCATGAAATGAGCAAAAATCCCACTGCCATGTAAATAACATAAAAGTTTAACAACATATGAGAAAAAATAATAGTCTAATAATAGAATCCTCCAGTTGTCTCGACTCTACCCATCCTTCCATGTTCACACCTGCGGAGGTAATTTTGTGTTAGTATAAAACTATTAAGTCATATAATTATAAGAAACAAGTTTATATATTCCACAACATCATTCATTCAGTCTTTTAGTAATTATGAGCCTATGTCATGCTCTTATTATGCCGGGAGGGGTGGTCGCTCTATCTAATTACAATCCTATGTATGTGCACACATGCTATGTGGCCCATGACATATAGTTACTAATATTTGCCATTGACTCACCCTTTTAGTATTATAAGTGCATATGAGTTGCATTGCGCCATGTCACCCTATCGGCATTGGGGCAGACATTTAATCTTTCAAAAATTTGAAGGGTGTGGCCCCTTGTCAGACTGAGTTAATTTTTTAGCCCCGGTTGTGCTAGGCATATAGTGGTTAAATGTGGGCTTAGGTTGACCAATGCTGCTAAATAAGAATATATAATATTTTAAGTAATTATATGGACTTGGAATTCTAATGAGGCACCCGCAACTACTGCACATGATCATACTCTAAATGAAACAATAAAATTATACATGCATTGAATGAAATGAATTTATTATATAATGATTAAACTCGACAAAAGAAGTATGCAACACACAAAATATTAAACTTTAAATTTACAATATTTACAATAAGTGTGGTGAGATAATTAATTATTTATATGACCCAATCAATTAAGTCATACCTTACCTTTTAAATTAATTATTCAATCACAATTCACCCTTGGCCAATGAAAAAATAATTATTAACTTACTAGCATGTATTTAATTAGTAATATTAGTGCATTTTCCTTGATGCATTAATTATTTAACTAAAAAATCATATTTAGATTACCGTCATAGAAATTTAGGTTATTATTTATACTTTTGATTTATATAACATTTAAATTACGATTAAGAAATAACAATTACTTATCTGTTAATAATGGCTTGGATATTTATTAATAAAAAGAAAAACCTAATATTTAGAAAGATAAAAGAGTTTTGGAAATAAAATCACACTCACAACTCCCCAATCCCAAAAATCTTCCATGTCCAACAACATGGGGATATAACGTCTTCCCTTTATCTTCAACTCTCAACCAAAATTCCTTACACACCATGTCAGCCTACCCAACCCAAGGCTAAAATAGGCTTGACCTATGGTTGAACCTTATTCGACTAAAAGAGAAAAATAAAAAGAATAAAATACAATAAATGAAACTCATTTGAAGCAATCTATAAATACGACTATACCGATATGCTAAAGGTCATAATTTATAATTTATGATATTGATTTACAAGAATTAATTTAATCAAATAATATTTAAGATTCGCTCCAAGATTTATAAAACCCTCAAGACAATAACTTAGTAATTTTCAAGGTTTTATGGTTCCAATAGGAATGGGTGCTTTCAAAGGAAAAATAAGGACTTGGTCGGACTTTACGAGAGAGTTCATTTCCAGGGGAAATTGCCTAAGGGCACACGGCTAGGGAGAAATTCTAAGGGGTGTTCGACGATATGTATTTTCCACTTGAGGACAAAAGGTGGAGAGAACTAGAATTTGAACACATAGAGCAAAATTGTATGTCAGTTACCGAATATTTGGCCAAGATCAAAATGGTTGTCTTCCATAGGAGCTATCTAATTCTTTAAGGAATTGATCTACTCTTGTAACACTCTAAAAATAACTTGGGTATTTTATCTCAAAATGAGTCTTAAATATTATTAAATTAAGGTAATTTAATAATATTTATAGATTCATTTTCATAAGTTTTATATATTGACTTTTTGTATTTTGAGTATGTATGTATTTTTGACTTATGACTCCACATTTCAAGTAGGTAATTATGATTTATGATTTTTCATATTTCGAACATGTATTTATGACTTATGACCTTTCATCTTCGTCTTCATGTCTATATAAGCATATCTTCCTCAACTGAGAGGGGGAACAACTGTGTGTGGTGTGTATTTTATGTATATGAGTATCTGTGTTTTTCTTTATGAGAATGTTACTTGTGCATCACTTTGGTATGTGTTATGTGTGCTTTCATTGGTATGTGTTATGTGTGTTTCTTTTTTAATGGATGTTTTATGGATGTATTCAAGTATAATGACGCATGTTCCTATCGATCAGATTTCAGTATATGTAGATGTTATGAAAGTTTAAGAGTGATTAGAATATGTTATCGTCGACCAAATTTTGGTACATGTATATGTTTAAGGATGTTACAGTATGTTTGACTATGTATGTATATACGTCTGAATGATTTCGTTGGCTATTGATTGATTGCAATCTCTTTGTGTTTTTTAAGATGGAAGAATTTGATGTGATTTTTAACATTGATTGGATGTCACAGAATTAAGCATTGATTGATTTTAAGAAGAAGAAGGTATATTTTAGAAAGGGTAAATGACGTTACACTTTTCAAGGACAAGGAAGGGATATTTTGTCAGGATTTGTGGATTATCGCAAAATTCCAAAGTATATAGATTGAGGATATGGAATGATAATATTTGCTTTGATGTCTACCAACAAAGAGAAACTAGGGTTATCACCTATTCCTATTGTTTATCAATTTGAGGATGTATTTTCGGAAGATATTTTAAAGTTTGCAACTTGAACGAGAGATGGATTTTACCATTGATCTATTTCATGGGACGACTCCAATTTCAAAAGCTTCGTATCGTATTCCACCACCAGAATTAGAAGAATTTAGGACTTAATTGGGGACTTTGTTGGAACAAGGATGTATTTGACCTAGTGTGTTGCCATGGGTCTAATTTGTTTGTGAAGAAGAATGGTGAGAATATTAGGATGTGCATTAATAATAGGATGCTTAATCAAATGACTAATAAAAACAAGTATCTTCTACCCCATATTGATGACTTGTTTGACTAATTGTCCTTAGTATTGGTAATCTGAAAATCTGAATGATTTACATCATATCAAGGTATCATCCAGTAAGGATTAGGGATGAAGATGTGTCAAAGACACCATTTAGAACATGGTATGGGCCGTATGAGTTTTTAGTGTTACCTTTTAGGTTGAGTAATGCTCCTACAGTGTTCATCGATTTGATATATAGAGTGTTCAGACAATATTTAGATCAGTATCAATGACATCTTGATCGATTCTTCTTCAGACAAGGGGCAAAAGCAACATTTGAGAACTACTCTATAAACCTTGAGAGATCACAAATTCTATGCAAAGTTCTCAAAGTGTGATTTTTGACTTAAGGAGGTAAATATTTTGAGTCTTGTCATGTCTACAGTATGAATTTCGGTATATTTGGCCAAGATTGAAGCTATTCAAAAGTGGGACCCACCAAAGTCGGTCCCTAAAGTTTGAAGTTTCTTGGGTTTAGTTAGATATTATGGAAGATTTGTGCAAGTGTATTCCTCTACTGCAGCTAATCTGACCAAATTGACTAGGAAAGAAGAAAATTTTATTTGAACTAATGATAGTCATCATAGTTTTCAAACTTTGAAGAAAAAATTGAATTCAGCATCTATCCTTCCATTATCACTTGGATAAGAAGATTTTGTGGTATATACCGATGCGTCAAGAGTTGGATTGAGTGTGAACTTCTGCAGAGAAACCAAGTTTATTTCTTATGTGTTGAAATAGTTAAATCTGAATGAGATAAATTTTCCAACCCATGATTTGGTGTTAACTGCAGTGATTTATGCATTGAAAAGTTGGAGACATTATTTGTATGAAACTCCATTCAAGTAAAAGACTGACCTTCAAAGTTTATAGTATATTTTCACCCAAAATGATGTATATAATAAGCAAATGAGAAGGCTGGAATTCTTGACTGATTATAATGTTAAGATTGATTATCAACAAGGAAAAGTTAATATGGTGGGTGATGCTTTGAGTCATTATCTAACTTGGCTGACTGATCAAGATTTGTTAGATCGATTGACAATAAGACCTAGTGTAATTAGTAGACTCCAGTTGGAACAAGAAAGATATTTGTTGCCAAATCAGTGGATCTCTAAGCAATCTTATCCAAGATTTCCTCTAAGTGATGATGGATTATTTCGAATGAATAATTGACTTTGTGTTCCTCAAGTTCCAGATTGCCCTTATCTCCGTAGTGATATCCATTTCGAAGTGCATGCTTCTAGAAGTGCTTTGTGGAGCTACAAAGATGTATTATAATGCGCAAATAACATATTGGTGGCTAATTATAAAGAAAGATGTAAATAATTTTGTGCAATAGTATCTAACTTGTTAGCATATTAAGGCCAAGTGGTACTCTACAACCTCTAGCAATTCTAGATAAGAAGTTAATATGTATTGGTTATGATTTTGTCTTTGGTTTACCAAAGACCAGAAATCATCATGATGTTATTTTAGTAATTGTTGATAGATTGACTAAATCTAATAATTTTATTCCAATTAGGATGGACATCCCATTAAAGAAATTGGCACGGTTATATATCTCAGAGATTGTGAGGTATTATCGATTACTATTAGAGAGTGTCAAATTGTCATTCGAGATTTACTTCTAAATTTTGGGAAGTATTTTAGGAAGCATAGGGGGTACTTATTTTTCTTTCAGTACTACTTTCATGCACAAATTGATGGACAATTTGAACGTATTATTCAGACTTTAGAGGTGTTGAAGAGCCCAAGTGTTTCATTGTCGATGAGATCGATGCAGCTCTCTACTTGCTGCATCATTTTCACCCTTGTATCTATGAGCTTTTCACACCCAGAATGGTGTAGGGTTATGGGTACCTTATTCTATTATGTATGTCATGACTGTTGTGTACATGGCTTGCCTTCAAAACTCAAAGGAGAGGAGAAAGGGTGTTGCTCAATTAGCTGTAGGTCGTATGCCGGTGTAGTTTCGTTGGATGCTTGTGATTTGTTTTGTGGTGTATTATCCCCTTCTTGTTTTACTTTAATATAAACTACTAAGTTAGTATGCCAGTTTGATATTATAGTTATTTTACTTTGGGAATTGGTTACTTGTTGCTTAACTTATTGATGACATTTTTTTTGAATAATATTCATGTAGGTTGTGTGCTTAGAGTGTTTCTAATGGAAACAAGGGGATGTTAATGCCTTCACACATATACATACTCCCATTGTGTTGTTGTCATGTTACTTTATGCTGCTTTTCCATTTTATTTTAGTCATTGAACGTCCTTATTTTTGGCTTAGTATATTGATGAAATAAACCCATATTTTAATAACTTATATTTCCAATAATTAACAATATTTTAAATAATGTTTATCTTTCCTTTTTTATTATTACTGTGGTTGTGGGTATTAGTTGTCTTCTTGTAAAACCCAACATCATGTTTGGGTTTTATCGGCTTGTAGGTTGCCCGGTTAGAGCCAGTCTTTAGTCAGTTCGAGCGAGCTCGAGCCAAAATAGTTTTCAAACCAAGAGTATGGGGCCCAGATGACCATATGAGTATGTTCTAGTGGCTGAATATGCCCGCCATACATTTGATAAATACAACAGAACACGAGTTACTAGTGTTTACATGAGGTATACAAATGATTTTTTTTATAACTTAGTAAGGTTTTTAGGCCTAGATCTAGGCCGTTGTAGTGTTTAGTATTCATTTGGAATTTTCATTGTATCCTATTTACATGCACTTAAGGATTTTGGACTACCAGAATGCCCTTGTGGGCGTAACTTGATTGAGTGACAGATTTTTTTTACCCAATTGAGTTAAGGTTTCAAGCCCCATTTAGCCTTCTTACCTCGATTTCCACCTATAGAGTCACTTTGAGTCAGTTTTAACTTTGGACGGTTTACATTCGAGTTTTCTGTCCATATGTATATTACATAAACCCATATGTGGGCCCCACTAGGCTACGAGTTGTCGAACATTCAAATCGTTCCACTTGCCAAGATATGAACCGGACACTCAGCCTTAGCTTCACACATTTATTTCCTGAGATTTTCCACAATTTTGACGATTTTCACCTTAGCAACCCGCCCACTTTGGTTTGCCGCCAACAAGACCCCAGCCCTCCCTCCCACCACCAGATTGGTACGGTTGTGACCACCTTGTGGCTGGCTATAAGTTTGTATCCACCATCACCACTGGTGCAACCGTAGTTGCTGCCGGCAACGGCATTTTTGGAGTTATTTTCCGCTGCTGCTGCCACCCATACGGGCCATTTTCTGTCGCCAGTGAGTGTCCTCTGGCAAAGCCGAGCACCCTAACAACTTCCCCTTGTCGAGATCTTCCTTTTGAGGCCTACACCGGCATCCGTCATAGTCGTAATCGCCGCCGGCCACTAGCACTTGTATGGCGGTGTTTTTGATTGTTTCCGGCCATTTCCCGGCAAGCCCCTAGCTAGACACTCTTGACCATCAGCCCAAATAGCATTCTTACTCTACGGCTGATCTTTTGAGGCCATCCATGACCATCTCCATGGCCGTGATTGCCACTGGCAACGTTGCCGCACCTTCCCGATCGTTTTCCAGCCAGCCGTCTACCAGACCTTGCCAATCGCCATTGCCATCACCTTTCCCATCCTCTCCTCCGTTGATCCCAACCACTAGTTGCCTCCTCTGTGGCTCCGAACCCGTTTTCCGGTGACGGGCACCTCCTGTGCACCATCCAACCAGTTTGCCTGTGTTTGCATCCGCTAGTCTTAGACCATGCCGTGTCCATCAATCTAGACCAACCCAGCCGATCCAACCCAGCAGTTTATTTAACCCAGACCAAGTTGATCGGCTCAACTTGGTTTGGTTAAGCTAGTTGATGCAGTTAAGTCATTTTTGGATAGTTTTCATTCGTTCTTGTGCCGTTTTTGGTAATTCGAGAACCTATTAGTTTGGATAGCATGTTTGAAAGTTGTGATTACTTTTCTTTATTTATTTTTTTATTTTCTTATTTATTTTTATTATTCATTTCGTATTATTCGTGTATTTATTGATTATAATGCATGTCTACATGATTACATATTATTATTAATGATATATTTATTTATTAATATTAGTTTTTTTAAAAATAAATTATGCGTGTGTGTGTGTGTGTGTGTATATATATATATATATATATATATATATATATATATATATATATATATATATATATATATTTGTTTGTGTATATGTTATTATTTATTTGTATTTAATTATGTATTCTTATATATATAACTATGATATTATTATTATTATTCATGATTAATGAGTATTAACTATTTATTTATTTATTTATTATTTAATTATTTATATATTTACTAACACGAGTATATATGATATTTACACGTGTTTACTTGTGTATTCATATAGTATAAATATATTATTATTTTATTATTAGAGTATTATATATGTTCATGTATTAATTATTATCTAATAAGCTATGAGTATATTTCCTTTTTATTTATTTATTTATTATTTATTATTATTATGTCTCGATTTGTATGCCACTTGTTTAGTTATAGGTTTGTTAGCATTGTTTTCTTTTTTGGATGTATTGATGATATAAGCACACAACACAAGCATGTATCATATAGAGACATCGATATTTTACATAGAAATGGATTTCGATGTGGGTTACGGCGTCCAAGCTCACCGTAGATGTCTCGATGTGCTTGGAGCTTGGACCATAGGTCTGTAGGACTCTCCCTTTGCTTGATCTCTGCTTGACTCTCTGCATGTTAAGTTAATTGTGTTTTAAATGTAGGACAACATCAACGGTGTTTTATTAGATCTGTCTAATGTCGGGCTATTTAGCCATATTTCTACACATGTTTAATAAAACTATAATGGAGTGAGTGGTATGGAGATAATTATGGACAGCACTAGTTGTACTTCAAACCCTAAAGTAGTGTGGTATATGAGGGTACTGCTTAACACAGTACATTTCTAGAAATTTTGGTACTAACTTAACCATTCCTTTTACCATTCGAGTATTGTCGCGAGTATAATATGGAGGCTGTGATGGTATAAGCGTTGTATATATGAATATGAATATTAACTGTGCATGTGTGTCAGCACTTGTTTAAGTATGTTTGCTTACCACCTAGTGTGAGGCAATTCTAAAGTTTCCTAAGTTTTCGTGCGTAATGAAATACCCATTTGCTAGTTTTTAATAGTTATTTTTCGAACTAGTAACACTAATTACTCATGTTTTTTATATTATATATTTAGGTCTTGCAATTTTGAGTTGACTTTTGTGGGAGGACGAATACAGGCTACACACACTTGAGTTCAGCGTAATTATTTTATTTCCTAATTTTATTTATATTTGATGTGTTTTGACGTATATTTAACAATGTCTTCCATTCTTATGACACTAAACGTGTTGTTTGGATCTATTTTATCGATCGAGTCTTTCCAACCAACAACTTTAAACATGACTTGACTTGATCATTATATTTCTGATTTGGCTCTTAGGTGAACCGAAATTGGGGTGTTACACTTCTATCTAAGATGCCAAGTAGGTTTACATCTTTATAAGTTTTGTAGGCATGGTCTTCAATGTAATTAAGCAAAGAGCTAACAATATTAAATAATATAACATGTCGGTTCAGTTCAAGGTTGCAGCGGAGCATCAAGGCTTGGAGTTAGTTGCGAATTAGGTCAGTGTTTATTCATTATTTTATGAACCTCTGTTTGGCAATATATAAACGTAGTAATCCAGATAATTCTATTTTTCTAACGGGGGATCAATTAATATATATCAGCTATCATTTCATCAAGTAATTGGTACCAAGTTATTAGTATCATGCTGAAATGAACACTTTTCATGTTAGCAGTCAAAGAACAAAGCCTTGACCTAACAACATGATTTCGGATAGTATTATTTAAATGCACATAATGAATTTGTAGAAGTCCTACGCCATAGACTTTGGGATATCTCACTTAAGCATGGACCAAGGTCCTGTTTCAGGCTGTCTTGACGACACCTGTAATCACCTGTGGTTTATTCATGTTATCACGTGGGTCTTGTGGCGGATACAACATTTCCCAATTTTAGTTAAGATGCAATAACTTTCGCAAAAACTTATGTGTCAAAATTATTAGGAGTCGAGGTTCTCAAAGTTTCAAGACAAGAACTGAATTTTAATTTCATTTGTTTTTTACGTTTTATATTTTGTACAAACCACCCATGTTCTTTATATAATGTATGCATGAGAATGCGTGATCAAACAATATAAGATTAATTTAAATTAATTGTTATATATATATTACAATAAATGAATAAAAAATATGACATGATTGAATGAAATAGAAAAATAACAAAAAAATAGTGCAAGAGTTACCAAAATAGAAGATTCAATCAAAGTGCAGGTAAAATACGAAGAATAATGACTTAACATAGATTCGACAACGAAAATATGTACTTCAAACAATAGATTACATACGGGTACCTAGACGTGTAACCAACTTTGATAGCAAATTTTGGCAAACTCTGGCAAACGACAATGTTAAGAAAAACTCAATAAAAGATGGAACGATAATAGTGACATGATTTGGAATTCATGCTAGAAAAATGTGTTTATAAAGACAGTTTTTCGTAGAACAATAGAAGACGAGGAAATGAAAAGATATTGAAGCGGTGAACATGAATCATATACAATTAATAGACACGACCCACCATGTGGTATGGTCTATTAATGTGATATGACTCAAGACATCTTTATGACTCTAATTAAATTGTACTTATGCAAATTTTATAACTTTAGTAATGATATAATACTAAAGAAATATTTAAATTAGTATGAAGTCAAACCAGTAACATACATAGGGAAGTGGTGTGACAACAAGAAAAAGGTTATATTAGCTTAGGTATTTGATATCATCTTGACCTTAAATACATGACTAAGACACCCTCCCAAAACGACCCCTTTAATGGGTAAACAGCTCTATTAATTACTTGTAAAACACAATCCATGGGAACAAAACCAAACCTATAGGCATCCACATGAGCGAAAGCAATCCTCAAACAAACAACATCAACTCTCCCTAGAATTGAGAGCCAAAAGCCAATCCAAACCAAATTGAACCGAAAGGCAAATTAAATCAAATCAAAGGCCAAACCAAACCAAAATCCTAAGCCAAAGGGCATCGATTTTACACTTGCCCAAGTGTGCATGTCCCCAATAGCTACATGTATCCATAGCTCTGCCTGACATCCCAAGTGTGTTAGCACTCCCCTTGACATGTCTATCAACTCCAAAGCCACCTCTAGGTCAATGCTTCCATAGAACAGTTGTCTGCCATTTTTTAGAAAATGATTGACATCCAAACTCTCTCAAACATGAACTGGGCCTTCGGTAAACTGAGAATTGTCTCTTTCTTGCCTCCTCTGCCAAGACAGCTTAGCCTAAGAGAGTACCCATCACTGCCATCATCTAGATCAGGTTGTCACATGTTCCTACAGCTCTGCCAGCACTAGGCTGGATGACATGCCAATGCCAGGGATACCTGCTAGATTCCCTTTCTGTAGATGAACCGGCTAGCTGCCCCTGTCATGACAACCTGGCATATACCGGTCTCATCTCCAGAAGATGACATCCTCTGTGGGCCTCATCTCTAGTCTCACCATTGTCCCTATCATATATCGGACTGTCTCCAACAGTCTGCTAAGATCCTGATGGGACTGCTCCTCCCAAAGAGTTTGCTGCTCCTATGCAGTGCCTGATAATCTCTTTCCATTAGTTTTCTTAAGGCTATTGTTCAAATTTCAATACATCACGCAAGTGCACACATCAACCAAGTAGTAGAGTGGTGAGTAACATAACGTTCCCACAGAGATTTGTTGCTTTAACTCAATGCACAGTGTAATATTTAAGCTCGTTAGTGAAAGTAAATAATAGTATAATGTGTTACAGAACTAAATATAAATTAAACTATTCTGACTAAAACACAATTTTAATGCAAATACTTGAAAACTGAAAACAGTGATGATAGTATTCTAAACTAACGTAATCACAATCAAACAGATATAGTTCTTTCTATTGAAAATGAGACCTACGATGGCTAACTTCTAGTGTACTATGTAAAGTAAAATCACTAGACCTATCTAATTGATTATGATGTGTACAAATAGTATATTCATCAATGACATGATTTAGTAGTTGTATGTTCTGTGGTTTTATGTTCATCCGTGGTATTTTTCGTGAGATCTTCGGAGCATGTGTGCTTAGTCCTCAGTATGGTATAATAGCAGCCTTTAGTTGTTGTGTGTAGACTCCTTTGGCAAATTTTGAGGCAGAATTTTCTTAAGTGGGGGAGGGTGTAAAACCCGAGCTTTTGCCTAATGGTTTTCGTGTCAATTTTGTTTTGACCGAGATCATACAGCTTTACCCGACCTTTTTGCCATGTGTATGTGAGTTATGTGAGCCAAGAGGCTCTAGTCCTCTGATACTAGACACACTTGGCAGGATGGTATGTAGCAACGACATTATTTATTGACTTTGTTCGGCTGTTGTCGTGTTGTAGTTAGACCTGAGGACCATGTTCCACGCACGTTTAGCGTACTTTGCTATTGTTGGAAACCCCATTGGTTAATCTTAGCCCTTGCAGAAAACCCTAGATGTGTGTGAAGTGCTTAGGCACGCTTCCAGTGGCCTCGAGCAGGAGCCTTTGGGTTTTTCTACTTTTTCTTCTAGATGCAAAGGCATCGTCAGCACAGTTGTGACCAAACTTCAAGTTCCCCCTTTTTTACCTTAGATGCAAAGGCACTCAGCCAGTGCCTTTGTACCCTGACATGTCAACCTTCCATTCGGTTTGGTTCACTCTAACTGTATGCATGCCTGGTTGACTGGGTGGGCCATAATATAGCTTGGCAAAGGCCAGCATAAAGGTCACAATTCACCTCCATTGCTCCTTCCTCTGACCTCCACGCACCTGCTTGTCTTCTCCACTTTCTTCACCACCTTCCTAGGGCCCTTACAAGCTTCACCAAGCTTCCATAGCCTCTAGAAGTGGGGTTTTCGAGCAGGACGACCTAAAAGACCTCCTCCTAGCCTTGCATGTAGTAAAGGCCCTCCTTTTTCCTCATTTCCGATGTTTGAGGATCTATCTTGCATACGTGTGTGATGATTTGTATTTTTGTGATATTTTATTAGCCTAGAATGATGTCTCAGAAGCATTTTAAGCCAAGTTTGAGCTTATTTGGAGTTGTGTATATATATATATATATATATATATATATATATATATATGTATATATATATTACTCAATTTATGTTATGATCAAGCACATGCACAGTATATCGGACATATCTTGTGATGGAGATGTCCAGTTTTCATAATTGTTATTTCATATGACTCTTGAAAGATAGATCTACATGTTACGTATTTATAAGTTTCCACGATTTAGTCATTTACAGCTAGTATGGGTGTTAAACTTGGTGAACGGTGGTAGCTTTCCTGTTTACAATGACATAGTCACCCCTTGCTCTATTTTTCCACAAAGTAGTTGATGTTGTTTTGCTGCAATCTTTTATACTTCTTTAGGGTTGCATGTTAGCTAATAATAACTAAAATATCATCCTTAATTAGTGTCAGGAAGGGCATGAACATAATACCTAAAATTGGATTATGCACGTTGTGACGTATAGTTTTTGTGTTATGATCTGTGTTTGCACTATTATTTGAGCATTTTAAGAGGATCAATAAAATGTATAAAATTTATGTAATGATAAGTGTCTACATGAAACTTAGTATGTTTGGAAGTAGTTAATAAAAACGGTCACTTCAAGTGGACAAGAATTCAGGGTCAAAGCCTAGTTCCTGAACTCGTTTGTAAAATCAAAACCCTAGTCGTTTGGGGATAAAATTGCCTCCAATTTACCATGACACTAGATTGTATGCCTACCCTAAAATTTCAGAGCTTTTGGACTAGTAGATTCCCTTGTAGAAAATTTCCAAGTTGTTAGGGTTGAGTCGACCCTAAGCAACTCCAGAAATTTCACTACCAATACCTTATTTCTGAATTTCCTCAGGCCAGGATACTTAGAATTCGGGTGCTAAGATTTTCGATGAACAAAGTTCATTTTGTGTACTAGCTTCTCCAATTTATGCGGTCTAAATCATGATATTATAATTTGGTTGCTACTCGTTGGGCTATTGTGTACAGACTTTACAGAAGAGGATCTTAACCCTCCATGGAGGCTTAAGAAGTACACCAAGCTTGGTTTTCATAAAATACATGTAGAATTTTATAAAGGCGGATTTTAGACTTAAAGGAATCCTATATGAACACCCCTAGTCATAACAGAGATAAAACCTCCTCTATGAATATGAGCGGTGATTTTAAAATGTGATAATCACTCCTAACTATAGAAGAAGCACACCCCGCTACAGTTTTGAGGATGCATGTTGTTGCGTATATCATATTCTTACTACTTAGTTCAAGTAATTGGCTTAGGTCTTTTTATTAGTACATGAAGATGATGCAAGTATTTAAACAAGGGTCATGGTTACCTGTTCTACATACCCTACGCAAGCAATAATTAAAGCATCAGAGAATTACACAACATCATCAAGTATCAGGGAATCAAACCCTAATACCCGAACTTCGCGTGGGTCTTCAAGTGGTGTGAACCGTAAGCTCCTTCACCCATGTTGCTCTAACACACAAATAGTTTAAGCCAAATACATTTTGTGTACCTGACTTAACTCATTGTCATGTTATAGGACTCTACGGCTGATATACCTTGCAAAAGATGGTTAGCCATGCCCTAAAGTATTATAACTCCACAGTAAAATATAATAATATAAAGATAAAACATGCTAACACAATGATCATAGTATATATCTGAATCGTTTAAGGTTCACATAGTTAGGGCATATGCCTGTCATATAGTCATCCAAAAAATACATGGTCTAAAGCAAATAACATAAAATAGGGCCCCGCCACCACCGCCATTGAGCCGTTTGATCCATGCACATAGGCCGGCCAACACCAAGGAACCTCACCTACATATAATAGAAAACCATGTTAGTAATCAAATAAATTTGATTACCAGTCCGAATAACTACCAGTAAAATAGCAAGCTAGCAAATGGGTATTTCATTACCCATGGAAACTTAAGAAACTTCAAAATTACCTCACACTGGGTGGCAAGCAAATATATTAAAACAAGTATCGGCGTACGTGAACAACTAATATTCATATTCATACATACAACATTGATGCCTCACATCCTCCATATTACACCTACCATAGTACTCAAGTGGCAAAAGGAATGGTTAAGTTAGTGCCACAAATTTCAAAAATATGTTGCATTACGCAATACCCTCATACTCTGTACTCCCTCAAGGTTTAAAGGAGTACTAGTGTGGTCCATCCATCCCATACACACTCTTAGTCGTAAAAGCCATAAACCATCATATTTATAAATATAGGCTTCAGAGAGGATTTAATATTTAGTTTCGGGATCTTATCTTTTGAAAACCATCAAGGGGTCAACCTTAAAGTTTTATTAAACATGTATAGAAAACAAAGATAAATGACCTGACAACGGAGGGATTTGATAAACGCGGGTGATGCCGACCTATGTCTAAAATGCAATTAAACTCGATAGGTATAGATGAGTAGAGCTCCATATTCTAGTCAGTGAGCTTACTTGTGATACCTAGCACAGAGATGGAACCGAAAGAGAATCGGGTCACATCAACATGCAAAACAAGCAAAGTCTCCACACAAGCTCAACACTTAACATCACTTAATTATCTTAATTAGGACCTAAATGAAGTTTTAAACCATATTAGGTAAGTTAATTAAGGTTTTAGTTTCATGTTCACTTAGTAGGCTTTAATCAATTTTAGAGTTTATTATCGAATGGTTTACAATGTGATTTTTCAGACAGGCCTAACAATGTCCAAATGGGCTGCAATTTAAATGAGTTGTCCCTTACACTCTAAGGTTTATAGGTAAATTCTACCATGGCTGGCCCATTGGCCAATCAAGGGGATAAGGTGTTGGAAGCAGTGTTCATGGGCTACACACCAATTTTGCAACTGTTGGTTCATGGGCTAGAGGACTCCAAATGGGCATGGGCCACTAGGCCTAGTTAGCTAACACATGGATCTTGAGCCCAATAAGAGTTAGGTAAAATTTACTTTGTAAGTAGGCCTAACTTTATTTTATAGGTTGGGTCACTAGATGGACTATTTCTTGAGCTATCTGGATCTTAATAAATTAGAAATTCACAAATAGTATTGGAAACCTACCCAAATGGCCCAAAAAATAGTCATGGTGCAACTGAGACACAGGCTAAGGTGTGAACCAAGTTCTAGTGAAATCAAAGAATATTAACCTATTTTAAGATATTTTACAATTGGGGTGAAAAAACTATGGTTTTCACCCAACATCTTTACACTGTCCGAGTAGACACCTCCCAAACATACCTTAATGATTTTTATCTATTCCCAAAATTTATATATTTGAATCAGATATTTATTGGAGCACCATATATTTTTACCAGATTTTATTAGTTTAAATTTGGTGGCTTACCATATAAAACAATTACAAATCATGCTCATAGTTACAAACAACACTGGGAATGTAAGGCATACTTATGGGTGATGTTCATGATTATTTAGTAGTTAGATTAGCCTTAAAATTTTACCAATATCTCTCAAAATCACCATGAACAATATGGAATGCTGTGAATTAACATATCCAACTAGGTCAGAGAGTAAAAACTGAAAAAAAGGATCACTATAACAGTAAAAGTTGCCACTTTTCCTCAATTTTTACCCTCATACATGCACAATATAGGTAATTTCATGTAAAACACACAAGACAAAAGTTGTAGATATATACATGTGAGTTCAACAAAATAAGAATTGTAAAAATCTAACATCGGAGTGCCAAGATAAGATTTTTATATTGATATAGTGCATATCAGTGACCTACGTGTATTATAGAAATCATATCTATTCATTTAGAAAGCCAAATGAGATATATTAGTACTTAAAATTCTCCAAACAGGAAGATATAAATGCTAAAAATATCGTAAAAATGAAACAATGCAAACATATGAGAAATAAACACCAAACAATGAGCAAAAGAGGCAGCACAAACCTGAAACTAACGAGCGAATATCAAGGGGGTCTTTTGAACCATCCAACCTCAAAGTCTACCACCTTAGGAGGTTAGGAACGTGTAAGAGGGTGATTGGAGCTCTAATGAGGAAGAAGAAAGCCTAGGAAAGGAGAAGAAGGTTGTTAGAAGTGAGGAGGGAAGGAGAAATGGTTAAAATGTGAGCTAAGGGATGGGTTTTATAGAAAAAGGGTTGGTGGCTTGGTTATGTCATAGGTATGGGTTGGCTTGGTGATGTCATAGAGGTATGGGTTGGATAAAGAGATATGGGTTGGGTTGGTGATGTCATAGGCATGGATGCCATACCTAAATAGGTATGGGTTAGATAAGATAAAGATGTATGGGTAGGGTTAACTAAAGCGGTAAGGGTTGGGTTAGCCCATGAAAGAACCTTAGAAAGTTTGGTATACGGCCTCGAAAGATAGTTCCCGGCACCTTAACCTGAACTTAGTGGGCCTAGTTCGTCACATTGGTCCATGAGCTTTAAGTGTGTCAAGGCCCATAATTTCAAATTTCAGCCCATTTGGAGTTTATTTTGCCCATTAGAAAAATCATGGCTTTAAGCCCGCTCGATTGGTTAGGTTAAACCTTAAGTGGATTTAATTACTAATTGTACAGGAAATCCCTTAACCCTAATTAATATGCTAAGTGATGTTTAGTGAGTAATTAATTCACTTACTTAAGTTAATTACTAATTGTACAGGAAATCCCCACAAGCTGCAACGCCCTCCCTAGTCGATTCACCACCGTTCGGGCCGCCCCGCCGCCGCTGTGACCCCGACGACCACCCCCTCCCTCGTCGATTTGCCCCATGCTAGGATTGGTGAATTGTGTGTTATAATAATATATATAAATGTAGATTTGATTAAGGATAAAATATGAAATTTGTTTGATAAAATATGAAATTTGTTTCATCATGCAGGCGTTAGTTTTTAGCTTGATTGTGTAGGTACAGTGTAGGATCTCGCCGCATAGGTGTGTCGACTCGTTTGGAGCTTCTACCAGGTCCGTTTACGACTTGTTCTCTGTTTTTACGCCACTCTATTGTGTATTTGATTTATCATGTGCAGGACGAGTATAGTGGCATTTTATCGGATCCCACTTAACTCGGGCCATTTAGCAGACAATTCTTTTTTGGATTAATAACCCTCAAGGATGAGATCCCTCGAGTTTTTTTCGAACTTTAGATCCAGCTCACGATGCCTTCGGGCCTATTGTATAAATCCCAACCCAGGCCTATATATGTATAGTTTTCGCGTTTTCAGTGAGAGATGGAATGATGGTTACTGACGGCCACACCTTTAGATAGGGTGTGTGCTCGGAAGAGCGGCCTCTGGAGCTGGGGAGAACCCACTTCATTCCCGAAGGATCCAGACAACTCCACCTTTGAGTTCCTCAAACCCGGAGAAGTGTGGAGGTTTACAGGTACTACAATGCAGTGCATGTCTAGACTTGTGGTTCAAAGGGCACTAAAGGAGACTGCCTGACAGTGTTTAGCCTTCGTGCTCAAGGCCAGGAGTAATATGGAAGGTGTAGAGGGCGAAAAGAAATAAGATTTGATGCGAGAAGCGATAGAGAAATGGCCAACGTATGAGAATGAGAAAGAAAGGGGGACACTGTTGACTCGAGGGCGACGGCTCCCATATGTGCCCTGATGAGAGTTATTGAGGAAGTATATGGTTTTCATTCAGCAGGAGGTTTTCTCTCCTGTGCCAGATTGATATTAGTTATTTTTCGGGCTGGTAACACTTGTTACTATCGGTTTTTCTATATATATATAGGTGAGGAATGCGAGCAATGAAAGCTGTTGGGACTGCGGAGGAGCAACACAGAACCGCGCACACATGTACTTGTCGCATGTAATCTATAATGACGGTGTGTTATCGCTACATGAATGATAATTTCGATGTGTTTGCTTAAATGAATTGCTTGTTATGAAACGAACAGATCATTGTGAATGAGTAGGGAGCCTTGGTGTTTAGACTCGGCTCAGGTGAAACAAATGAGATAATGATTGAATGCCATGGTATATTGTTATGTGTTATCGTATTTTCATAAAATATTTATATACCTTTGTTGTGGACAGGTTGGCCCCTATTGCACTTTTAGGGGAAACTCTATCCGTTTTTCTTGTCTTCTCATTTATTGTTTTATTTTGTTGTTGCTTGCACGTCATGGCATGCATGCAGGACTCCGTTAGAACCGAATTGTTCCCATCCATGCATTTCATGTTTGCATCTCCATCTTGAGACGCCGAGGGTAGATCCGGGTCAGCTTAACCGAATCCAGTAGATTATCGAACGGTTCGGTCGCCGGTGACATTTCCGGGTCGGTTCACGGGTGAGGCAAAACGGGGTGTTACAACAGTGGTATCAGAGCTAACCCTTGGTTGATTAAGATGGTAGATGTATTACAGGTTACATGTGTGCCGAAACTGCTCCGAGCGGTACCGACAGGTATTTTTTGTCTTTATGTTTTGGTTCACAGATTTTCTTACGAATCGGTGGTGTGGCAGGGTGAACAGATCAGATCAGAAATTTGTAGCAGGATAATGACACAGACCCGTCGAACGCAGATCAGGACCCCATCGCCTCCAGTAGTCAGACAAGATAGTCCTGACCATGGTCACAGTGACACAGCTTTCAGTCAACCTAGGACCACCATGCTACTAGCAGAGACGAGTGTACCGGTATCAGCTAGTCGTTGTACGGAGAGCCATCGCTGAGACAGTCAATGGGACAGTCACCGCAGTGGGAGTAGTCAATAGGAAAGGGATGCTGTGATAGCTAGGCTAGTTGAGGTTCAAATGCTAATGCAGGAGAATCAAGAGGAATTTAGGAGAGAGCTCAGGCAGATAGCTCTATCAGTGGCTAGAGCAAAGAAGAGACTAGCTGTGGATGGGAGGCGCGAGGAGAGCCAGTAGCGCCCATGGGCCCTCCGCCGCTGCCTCCTCGTCCACCGCTGCAACAGGGAGCTACCCCGCAACAGCTCCTCTGGTTGCCCCACTTCAGGCAAGGATGAGACAGGACGTCAGTGGACCTGCGATAGCAAGTAGTGGGTAGACCACAGGGGGAGTGGAGCAGTTGGAGGTGACAGTGTACCAATTGGTATAGGACCACAGTTTCCCCGATATGAGCAAGGAGAGGGATCAAATAGATCTGTAGACGTGAGGAGTTTAGAACTGTGGCAATATGAGAGGTTTGTGAAGAATGGCAGACAACCTTTCTTTGGGAAGTTGGATGCGGAGGAGGCATTCCTATGGATATCGTCGGCCATAAGAGTGTTTGATAGTATGGCATGCACCGTAGAACACAGAGTACGCGTCGTCACAGGAACATTTCAAGACAAAGCGAGGATATGGTGGAGTTCGGTGCTAGAATTCTGTCTTTGCTCATCGCCAGCCTCAGGACATCACTTGGGAGGAATTCAGAGTGGAATTTGATGGAAAGTACTTTCCACCAGATGTTAGGAAAAGGAAGGAACGGGAGTTTTAGATGTTGAGGCAAGGACCTATGACAGTGGTACAGTATGAGACGAGGTTTAGAGCGTTGGAGATATTTGCACCAGATTTGGTTTCGACTGAAGGAAGAAGAATAGAGCGCTTCTATGAAGGCCTCCATCATGAGATTCGGATGGCATACTTGGATAGGAAGTTTACTACCTTCGGTGATGTAGTGAGAGCTGCAGGTGAAGCAGAGCAGGTGATAGCTACACGACCACGTCGAGATGTCGACCAGAGGTAGCAACATCCGAGGCCATATCAGCTAGAGCAGGGGGCACAACAGAGACGACGTGTAGATGCGCCACTAGCCATGAGAGCCATGGATGGCCAGGTTCATGGCAGCAGAGCCCTATTCTGTCAGAATTGCCAACGCCATCATTGGGGAGAGTGCAGAGTAGGCAGAAATGTATGCTACAACTACGGTCAGCCAAGGCACCGAGTCGCAGAGTGTAGAGTAGGCACTAGGGTTTGTGACAACTGTGGTTAGCCAGGACACAGGGCCGCAGAGTGCAGAGGAGGCACTAGGGCCTATTACAGTTGTAGTCAAATGGAACATAGGGCTGCAACATGTCAGACTGGCCAGAGCCAGTAGTTGACACTCCCAGCGCCTCAGCAGAGACTTGCACTTCCAGCTCCCCAACAGCAGTCACAGCAGAGAGGCCAACAGGGCCATGGACAAGGCCAGAGAGGTGGAGACCAACAACCACCAAGGCAGCAACAAAGGGGACAAGATCAGAGAGGGTACATGGCTGTAGGACAGACTAGGAAGCAGAAGGGTAGGCCACATTCACGGCCACAGCCACAGTTAACTCAGAATCAGGCCACACCATCTACACCAGAGCAGTAGTAACTAGCAAGGATGTATGCAGCCACCGTAGCAGAGGCCATTGAGGACACGACGGTCGTGACAGGTACACTTTCCGTAGGCCTTGTACTTGCATGTGTCTTGTTTGATTCTGGATGTACACACTCCTTCATTTCGTACATGCACAGTAATAGGATTGGATGTAAGATAGAGGAGTTAGGACATTCACTGTTAGTGTCCACCCCCGCTGGTAGTGTAATAGCTACCGGCTAGTGTGTGCGTGATGTCCCTGTTGAGATTCAACAACAACAGCTTGTAGCTGATTTAATACCATTCAAGCTACAAGAATTTGATGTGATATTTGGGATGAATTGGATGTCCAAGCAAGGAGTAGTGATAGATTGTTGAAGGAAGACGGTGACTTTCCGCCATGGAAGGCGCCGCTTTTTTCCAAGGTCAGGGCCGAGACAGGGAGCAAGGATGGATATCCTATTAGAGTGCAGTGAGACAACTGGACAGAGGCAGTGAACTGATAATGGCAGCGTTAGTTTTGACTAAGTAGAGTGGACCAGGGAAACAGCCGAGTATAGAGGAGATTCTAGTGGTCTGCAAATTTACAGATGTATTTCCTGAGGAGATTACTGGATTACCGCCAGACAGAGAGGTGGATCTTGCCATCTAGTTGATGTTTGGCACAACCCCAATTTCAAGAGCTCCGTTGTAACGACCCGCCATTTTTCATGATAATATTGTGGGCC